>SSNQ01034666.1:833250-873714 GCA_006942095.1 Nothobranchius kuhntae
TGACATCAGTCATGGAGAGGAGGGAACAAGGAGTGGACAGTAGAGAGGGGGGACGGGTGCAGACAAGGTGCTAGTTAAGAAGATGCTCTCTGAAGAGCAGGGTCTTCAGGAGTTTCTTGAAAATAGAAAAGGAAGCCGCAGTACTGGTAGTGTTAGGAAGGTCATTCCACATTTGTGGAACGATGCATGAGAAAAGTCTGGATTGTCCTGAGCGTGGTGTAGGCACTGCTAGCCGACAATCCTGTGATGACCGGAGCGGCCGGGCCGAGACGTAAGCCTTTGCAAGAGGATTCAGGTAGATGGGAGCCGTACCGTCTCGGACTTTGTATGCTAGTGTTAGCAATTTGAATTTGATGCATGCTGCTAGCGGTAGCCAGTGGAGCTCAATGAACAGAGGGGTGATGTGTGCTCTTTTAGGCTGATTGAAGACCAGACGCGCCGCTGCGTTCTGGACCATTTGAAGAGGTTTCACAGTACAGCCTGGAAGACCAGTTAGAAGAGCATTGTAGTAGTCGAGGCGGGAGATGACAGTAGATTGCACCAGGAGCTGGGTGGCATGTTATGTTAGGTATGGTCTGATCTTACGTATGTTGTACAGCGCAAAGCGGCATGAACGGGCAACAGAGGCAACATGATCTTTAAAGGCCAGGTGTTCATCAATCACAACACCCAGATTTCGAACCGTCTTTGAAGGAGCCAGAGATAGGAAGTCATTCTGGATTGAGATATTGTGCTGAATGGATGGTTTTGCTGGGATGACAAGCAGTTCAGTTTTAGAGAGGTTGAGTTGGAGATGGTGGGATTTCATCCATTTTGAGATGTCAGAGAGACAGTTTGATATTCGTGCTAAGATAGTGTGGTCGTCCGGTGGAAATGACAGATAGAGCTGGGTGTCGTCTGCATAGCAGTGGTAGGAGAAGCCATGTGATCGAATGATCTCACCCAGTGAGGTGGTGTATATGGCAAAGAGAAGAGGTCCTAGTACAGAGCCCTGGGGGACTCCTGTGGCAAGGTGGTGCACGGTAGAGGACTGTCCAAGCCAAGATACGCTGAATGATCGTCCTGTGAGGTAAGATTCAAACCAGGCGTGTGCTTTCTCTGTGATGCCCATGGTAGAGAGTGCGGACAAAAGGAAGCCATGGTTGACGGTGTCAAATGCAGCCGATAAATCAAGCAGGATAAGCGCTGAGGATTTGCCAGTCGCTCTAGCTTCTTTTAAGGATTCAGTCACTGCTAACAGAGCAGTTTCAGTGGAGTGGCCCTTTTTGAACCCAGATTGGTAAGGGTCAAGCAGACAGTTTTGTGAGAGGTGTTCTGTAATCTGCTTGAAAGCCATCCTTTCAATGATTTTGGACAGAAAAGGGAGGAGAGAGATAGGTCGGTAGTTCTCCACATGATTTGGAGGAAGAGATGTTTTTTTTTAGCAGCGGTTTAACCTGAGCATGCTTGAGAGAGATGGGAAATGTACCGGATGTCAGTGATGCATTGATCACATGTGTGACTGCTGCGGCTACTGTGGGAGCAATAGCTTGGAGCAGCTTAGTTGGAATGGGGTCAAGTGGGCATGTAGTAGAGCGGCTGCACGTGAGAAGCTTGGACACACAGTTCTCAGTGACAGGGGAAAAAGAGGAAAATGAAGCAGTAGGGTCTGAGATGGTTGGGCTTGAAGGAGATTGTGGTAGTGAATGTTCAGGAGTGGCCAGTTGAGAAAACTGTTTTCTTATCGCTGCCACTTTGTCAGTGAAGAATGAGGCAAAGGTGTCAGCTGATAGATTGTTGGTAGGAGGTGGAGAAGGAGGGTTGAGCAGAGTTTTGAATGTTGAAAATAGTTTCTGAGAGTCAGTAGAGCTGAGAATTTTGTCAGTGTAGAAAGCTTTCTTTGCATCAGTGATGCTGGCAGAGAATGAGGACAGTAATTCCTGAAATTTCAATAGATCACCAGGATCTCTTGTTTTGCACCATTTCCGTTCCGCAGCTCTAAGATTGGTGCATAGATTTTTATGTATCAATGTATTGATTCTGCCTTCTTCTGCCTTCTTGGCGTCAGGGATGAGGTCCTGCCTCAATTGGAGGAGTATCTCGGGGTCTTGTTCACGAGTGAGGGAAAGCTGGAGCGTGAGACAGATAGGTGGATTAGTGCTGCATCTGCAGTGATGCGGGTAAAGCTCTCGATTTACCGGTGGATCTACGTTCCTACCCTCACCTATGGTCACGAGCTTTGGGTAGTGACCGAAAGAACAAGATCACGGATACAAGCGGCTGACATGAATTTTCTTCGCAGGCTGGCTGGGCTCTCCCTTAGAGATAGGCTGAGAAGCTCGGCTGATCTGCTGCTCCTCCACATCGAGAGGAGCCAGTTGAGGTGGCTCGGGCATCTGGTCAGGATGCATCCTGGATGCCTCCCTGGGGAGGTTTTCGGGGCACAACAGGAGGAGACCTAAAGGGAGACCCTGGACACGCTGGAGGGACTATGTCTCTCAGCAGGCCAGGGAATGCCTTGGGATTCCCTGGAGAAGCTGGCTCAAGGGCTGGTAGAGGGAAGTCTGGGCATCCCTGCTTAGGCTGCTGCCCCCGTGACCCAACATCCGGTTGAGAATGGATGGATGGGCAGTATTAACATATCAACTACATTTACCCTTCCAATAAGCGAGAGATAAAGAGGAGACCACTTTGATAAATCTTGATGTATTTTCACCTTTAAATCAATGAGGTTTTTCTTAAAAAGATCACAAATGCTCTGGTGGTCACAGTTATTCCAAGATACGCAAAGTCGTCTTGTGCGATCCTGAATGGTACATCAAGTTTCTCCAGAGCAGACTCAGAAATATTAAGTGGCAGCAGCTCGCTTTTATACAGATTCAATTCATAACCTGATATTTTACCAAATTTAACCAATAGAGGAAGAATATGAGGAATGATTTCTTCGCCGCGGGAAACAAACAGCAGGAGACAAAAGTCAGTTTATGTTCTATACACCTTTTTTTATCTGCTTCTGGATCTTTACATCTGCATGGCACAATTAGCTTTTTTTCTACACTGCAGCAACACACACACAACGTGCATGTGCGCAAACACAAACACACACATATAGAATGCATACGCACAGTCACACACGATAAGTAAGGCGTTTCTTTGCACAATCGAAAACACTGTTGGGCTTGTCTTATTATTATTATTAATACTTTATCATTATCAGCATTAATATTTTAAAATATTATTGTTAAAATATAATCATTGTTATTATTTAAAATATTGTTGTTATTATTATTATTATTAATAATAATATTGCAAATAATAATAATGATTATAATGATATCCTTATTTACTCTCTATTATTTACTATCCGATTAATTAATGCGTTTAATTACTTATTTTATCTCATACACATGAAGGTGTCATATTCTAGTTACTCATACACATCTATGGTTGCACTAAGGTTTGTCTCGTGGAACGTACATGGAGCTGGCTCCAGAGAGAATAGATTAAAGATTTTTGATCAGTTAAAAAGAGTGCAAGCAGATGTAATATTATTACAAGAGACCCATAAATCTGCCACATTTGCAGATGAACTTAAGACATCTGAGTTTCCCAGCATGTTATCTGCCTGCTATAACTCTAGGCAAAGAGGTGTAGCTATTTTAATGCACAAAAACATCAATTTCACAGTATTGGACACAGTTTCAGATCCAGAGGGTAGACTTTAAATACTAAAAATATCTATAAAGAACCCAAGCTTATGTATTGTCAGCATATACTGTCCAAATATTGATGACCCTTCATTCTTTCATAATTTTTTCTCTGTACTCTCCGAACACTTGGACTGTCCACTTATACTTGGAGGCGATTTTAATTTTTGGATGGTCACTTTCACAGACAGGCTCAGTACAGCTGGGACTCAGCACAATTGGCAACCCACTAACATAGTTAAACAATACATGAGTGATTATGGGTTTTGTGATGCATGCAATCTCTTCATCCTAACTGTTGAGAGTATACAGTACTTTTTTCTCACACATCCATCACTCTCATTCACGTTTGGATTATTTTCTAGTCAGCAGCTCATTGTTGGCTGACATTTGAGACACTGAGATACACCCTAGCTGTTAGCGACAATGCTCCTGTTTCTTTAACTCTGGAAAATAAGAAGATAATCCCACCAAGCAAAAACTGGAGGTTTAATACATTACTGCTTAAAGACGAAGGTTTTATAGAATTTTTTAAAAGGGTGGGCAAGTAAAGCATGGCGGGCCGCCAGGCTTATAAAGCGCTTGGGGAAACACTGTGTCTTAAGGCTGCGGTTGGCACTAAATGCACTGTGATTGATTATCGTGTGATTGTTCAGTAAAACAATGTTGATTTTATATTTCCTCATCAGGTTGATGCAGTGATAGCTTGCTCTTGTATTGTTGTGTGTTGTTTTCCTCTTTCTGCAGGTATAGAAGCAGACTCTTGTTCATCATTGATTATTTTAGTTGAACCACCCCACCCCACCCCCCACCCCAACCCCCTTTCTTTTGTCTCTTCCTTTCTCTTTCACCTCTGTCTCCATGTCTGTTCATAATTATAAAGCATCCCAAGTGCTAAGTTTGGAGCAGAACGATAACCCAGAGGTTTTTATTAATATAAAACCACTTTCCTGTTTGAGTGGACACGTGAGAATACACGTTAAGTTTATTTCTGTATTCAGTAGTTGAATCACCTGAGCAGCAGCTCATCAAGCTCTGCAGAAGCCTGTTAATCACCTGCTGATTGAAATTAGGTGTGTTGAAACAGAGTTAGAACTAAAACGTGCTGGATACCTTCTTTAGAAGAAAGGCTTTTAGTGCTTCTACTTGTTGTGGTTTTAAAGACATTCAAGTCAATTAGAACAGAGGAAAGAGCTGCAGCCAACTCTGTTTCAGTTGCCATGTTTATGGAAAACTCTGCGTTATGGTGTGTGGTCTGTTTAGAGAAACAGTTTTACTGATTTTATGTTTATACTGATATCAAAATTACTGAGTCATCTAGTTTCTTGTTTAAATTTACCGTAAGTTGATATTTTAAATATGTTGATACTATGTTGCTCCTAACCCCAATGTTTAAAATCAGTGAGGTCTTAACAAACATCAGAGTCCGTTAACACATTTATCAGTTCACAGCTAAAAACCTGATTTATACTTCTCTATCTGCATGGGTACAAAGACGCACAACACATGAGGGACCTATTTGTTTGTGTTTAAAAGTATCTGAAATATATGAACACAATATAAATTTACAATAGTAAACACTATCACAGACCGGATACATGACTGCAATGGTGGCAGGATTCCCCCAGTAAAGTGCTACGCCCTCTGTTATTGTGGTGGGAAATAACTTAGCAAGGCTCCCTAGGTGACAGAGATATTTTTCCTTCAGACTTCTCCATCAATTCATGTGTGCAACTCTAAACCTGAGCTGATGAAACAGTATAAGCTAGGCTTAAGGGTGCTGCACTCACACATCCAGAGGTAGTACATCATCTTGCAGACTCTCTGGTACTCTGCAGGGATTTCCTCAGAAAAGTCCTGATAGAAGCATGGTTTGATGGGGAAGAACTTGGGAAGTGGCGGCCAGTTGTTCACTTTACCTGTTGACACAAAAGAAAAGGTCCATTTCTTGGCTCAAACTCAGACTATGCCGTGCAATTTTCGGCCGTCTTAGCTAAATCCCTTGTCGTGAGTGGAATGATGCCAAAAACCGTTAAACATGAGGGTAATTAGCAAATCTGTGGCCATACAGAATGACTGATTTTGCAACAGCTTTTTGAGTACTCAGACGACCAAAAGGCGCATTCATTCTATGGGAACCTTTCGTAGTTCCTAGAACCTTTTCAGGAACCAGCTCCTTTTTTGTGCACATTTGAACAGATAGGAACTAGGAACCTTTTCCTGTAGTTTCTAGAGCCACTTCAGTTCCTACTCAAGAGGCAGGGACTTTCTGTGGTTCCCAAGGAATTAACGCAACGTCGGCGCTTGGTGAGCTACGCCCCTTACTTGAATTCTGCATCTTTTGTTTCGAATCGTGCTTATCTAGAAACAGACTGGACTGCGTCCCGGAAACTCCTGCTGCCGCCAGCACAACTCGCCAAAATCAAACAGGTAAAGAAAACAGTCAACATAATTACAAGTGTTTTGTCGCTTCTCTTGATATAACGGAAGTTTGTTAAATGAATTAGTCCATTTTGGGATTAAATCTCTGAGCAACAGTTGCCGATAGCGAGCATGTGTTTGTATCAAATTAACATGTAGTGATTTAGCTTTCTTTTTGGTGAATTTCTACGAACACAAACTATGCAAACACATGCATACACGCACACATGCAATTAAATGTTAAATTTTTTTTTTAATAATTTAATAATTTCGCACACAAAAATATACATCATTACATGACTAAATGAAATGTAAAAAGACAGTGCAGCAGGGGGCAAGAGCCCCCACACCATTACACCATTACACCACCACCAGCAGCCTGCACAGTGGTAACAAGGCATGATGGATCCATGTTCTCATCCTGTTTCCGCCAAATTCTGACTCTACCATTTGAATGTTTGCACAATATGTATACATCTGTGCAGACCACTATTTCTAATCTAGATGTTGGTCTGAGTCCTGAAAGTCCTAGGGTGAAGGATCTGAATCAGCTCTACACAAATAAATGTTTCCATGTCTTGTTTGCAGGTCTAAGGCTTGGTTCATCATCGTACGTTTTCTCATGGCTCTGACCCTGGTTTGAAATTTAAACTGTTATGGGACCAAGACAGCTGTTGTCAGAAGTTTTGCAGATTTTAAGGGTTTCACAAACCTCTTCAGAACAAGCACAGAGCTAGTATTGTGGAGAAAACACAACCTAAATGAGTCACTGGAGTCACCTTGGGGGGCTGGCTTTTGTATGACCTTCTTCACCACTCTCTTTATTCTGCTCTCCCCACCTATTCCACCTTTCTCAGGATCCACTGATTTCCCTCTTTCCTATTCACACTCTCTCTTTCCTATTCACTCTCTCTCTTAACATTTTTTTCTTTTAAATCCCAATTGCCTTTTTTTGCTCATTTTTAAATATATTTTTAAACATTTTCTAAATGCTTTTTTATATTTTTACTTATTTTTTTGTTTTGTTTTTGTGAAGTGCCTCGTGATTTTTATCTTGAGAGGTGCTATTGAAATGATATTTTCTTCTTCTTCTTCTTCTTGTTCTTTGGAATAGACTTTTGTTTCTTCTGAAGAACAACCACAAAGTTCAACAAGCAGTGAAATAAAGATGAAATACTCCAGAGACGTGTGCATCTCTACAACTATTACAAAACTCAGCAGCTCGTGTCCTGATGAAGACCAGGAGGCGGGAGCACATTGGCTCCCCGAATGTTTCAGGATCGATTTTAAGATACTCTTAATGGTTTTTAAGTGTCTTAATTGTCTTGGCCCGTCTTACCTCTCACAACTGCTTTTACCATATGAACCCTCGCGGTCCCTGCGCTCCTCTGGTAGCCGTCTCCTTGTCATTCCTAAAGTCAGGACTCACACTCACGGCGAGGCGTCTTTTAGTTATTACGGCCCTCGCCTCTGGAACGGGCTGCTGGAGGATCTCAGGGTCGCAGAGAACGTTCATGTTTTTAAGATCCGGCTCAAGACCCACCTTTTTAGTTTAGCTTTTAACTGATTACTATTTATTGCATTGCTTGTTTTACTTATTTATTTATTTTAATTACTGTTGTGTTACACGTGTGTGTGCGCGCGTGCGTGCGTGCGTGTGCGTGCGTGCGTGTGTGTGTGCCTGGGAATGGTTTGTGGGTTGGGGGTGAAAATGTCATAATTGTTTTAAGTGTGGGAAAGGGAGGGAATGTGGGTCATTTTAATCTGTTAAGCACTTTGTGTTGCTTCCTGTGCATGAAAAGTGCTATATAAATAAAGTTTGATTAGATTAGATTTGATTTGATTTGATATGAAAACTCCTAGGCTGTGGTGTGGCAACCAGTGTAATAAAGTCTGTGGAGGAACTTGTACATGAAGTTCAAAGAAAAATCAGAAAACATCTTCTAAATATATGTTCTGACAATGAGAATGTGAATGTCCAGTTGAGTAACTACTGCAAACATCTTGAAGATTCGTTCAGTAACGTTAGTGGTGACTAAATGGTCGTCGAACCCACTGGGATCGCCGTTGGTGAACGCTACGATGCCAGAAGAAATCAGACCTCTTGTGCAGCTGATCAGGTTCCAGTAACGGATACGTTTGTCCACATTCCCATTTCAGAGATGGGAAATTCAGTTTTCCAACAAAGAGATATTTAGTTCAGCCTTTAGATCAACACTTTGTGTACAGAGAACTGTGTGATGGTAGTTATGGTGTGAGCTGTGAGTATAAATGAAGCAATATTTCATGCCAGAGTTCATCTATCCTCTGAAAGTGTTTCTACATTATTCTAGTGTTGACTCTGCTGTCCAGTGTTGTTTAACACCTGGAGCCAAATGATCACAGAGGATGTGGAAAATCTACACTTAGTGTTGGATATACACTTCCCAGTTTGCTGTGTGATGACGTCAACCTCACAGAGCATTAGTGGAGGTGTAAAAGCACACACATGCTGCAGAGAGGACATGTAATCGTTATGACCTGTCGGGCCTCTGCTCTGGAGCGCCTGCTCCCTTCGATCCAGCTCGGCAGCTTTCCTCTCCAGCTCCTCCTGCTGTCTCAACAGGTTGGCCTGCGCCGCAGCAGCCACCGCCTGTGGGGGAAGAGACAAACGCTTTACAGCTGCAGGAACTCACAAGGTGGACAATAAGCTTCAGAGCAGGGATCTGCAACTCCGGTTCTTCAGGGTCACAATCCAGCATGTTCTGTTTTCCTGATTCAAAACCTGATTGAATGGTTGAAGCACCTGTTCAGTCTGAATTACCTGCTGATTAAAATCAGATGTGTTCAAGCAGGGAAACTCAAACAGCGGTACCCACTCCTGGTCCCAGAGGTTCGGTATCCAGCATGTTTTATTTTCAACCCTGCTTCAAGAGCCTGATGAGCCACTGCACAGGTGATTCAACCACTGAATTAGGTGTGTTGGAGCAGAGAAACAAGGAAAACATGCTGGAGAGCAGCTCTCCAGGACCAGGATGGGTATCACTGAACTAAAGCATGCTGGGCTGCAGCCATCAAGGACCAGGGTTCAAGACCCCTGCTTTAGAGCATCTGTGTGGAGGCCCGGTCAGCTGGAGCAGAACAACCACAGAGGTAACAGTGAAGTGATTAACCTCATGTGAACAGTTAAGGATTTATATAAGGAAGCTAGAGAAAAATACAATGTTATAAAAGTATCATTAAACATTTACAGGTGTAGCAGCATTTTTTTATGATTATTTCTGATAACGGTCACTCTGGGTGTTTCATGCAGGCTGAACATGAAAATAGTCTCCTACACCCACCTCCTGCATTAGCCCCTGAAAGAAAACTGACTGTGAAACTCTAAGATTAGCCAGACAGATCAGCAGACAACGTCCCGACTAGTAAAAGCTAACCAGTTGCATTAGCAACACCACAACACAGAAAGACTTTGTGGAGATAAAACGTGTTGATGTTATCCAATCCAAGGCAAGATGTCCAAAAACCAGAAAATAAGACTTCAAAAGCTGCTGTCTGCTGCCACTCTGGGCAGCAGCAGACTCATCTG
This sequence comes from Nothobranchius kuhntae, assembly GCA_006942095.1. Taxonomy (NCBI): domain Eukaryota; kingdom Metazoa; phylum Chordata; class Actinopteri; order Cyprinodontiformes; family Nothobranchiidae; genus Nothobranchius; species Nothobranchius kuhntae. Next base: position 842,926 of record SSNQ01034666.1, read on the forward strand.
TGCTGGAACAAGCTATTCTAGGCTTTTTGCCCTTAGTACTGTTTGCAGGGAATTTATTACTATCAAAGACCACAACAAATGTATTGATTAAGCTGGTTTCCCACACCTTTAAAGCCAGAGTCTTGGATTAAGGAAGAGTCCTACATGATCAAGGCCCCTGCTGGTCTGCTGCTGATAATGATTTCCTGCTGATTCTGAGGACGGTAGCTAACCGTAATTCCAACCTCTGTGACACATCTGAGTGTTGTTATAGTCAGCATTCAGATCTGAGATAATAGGGCCATTGGTTAGTCTTCTGAATGTATGGGCTCAACCGAAGCAGTTTCTCTCACTCCCTTAGCCACCTAGGAGGTCGTCATCACTGGGATGACGCTCACTACTGTAGCATTGACGATTGACTACATATTTATTAAAATGATCAATAAGATATGAAATATCAACCTGATTTATCTCTGAATGTTTAATCAGAAGATTCTAGTTACTTTACTTGCTCAGGGACCATAAACACACTTCATATTAATTCAGACAGAGTCAGTATGTAGTTTATAAAAATTAACGTAATTGTTTTCCCTAAACTAATGATTATACATGACAAGATATGAATAATGATTTGTAATGTAGTGGATATGAAGGGATTTAATGTGTTAATGAGATAATTTGTAGAGTCTGGGTTGTAAAATAAATTTAACTGTTGTTAAACTACAGATTTGTTTATAAAACCATCCAATGCCAGTGTGCAGCCTTTTGTATGTGTTGCTCCCAGCAGTCCGGAGGAAGGGCGGCCCGAGTGGTGAGTCACCGGATGTCGAGACCACAAGTCTCAAAGACTAGTAGCTCACTTAGAGTTCAGTTTCCCGGCCATGAGATGCAACCCGGGGTCTAAAGGTCAGATGTCTAAGGTGTGAAATAGCTCTGAAAAGAGCTGTTGTGTTGGTAATCATTCGCAGCGTCACAGACTTTTGACTTAAGGTCACAGGAGGAGATGGTTTCAAAAGGCTCCTTCATCGATTTGGCCGAATCAAGAGTCAGCTGGAAACCAAATTAATTCTGCTAACAATTCTGTTTTATCAACACATTGTTTATAAACTAGGCAAATCAGAATTTGACCAATTGAGAACTTTATCAAAACATTTCTCAGACGTCCCACCTTCCTTCAGATACAAAGATGGTTAACCCTTTATGAGAGAATGTTTTAAAACAGTTATGTGAAGTGGATGTCAACATTAACTCGTTCACTGTCATCGACGACTAAAGTCGTCATTTGCATTTTTTTACTATGTGGGCATCGGAACGAGCCCCCGCACCGTGAGAACAAACATCTCAGCTCTAAAGCCGATCTTATACGTGGAAAAACCCATAGGAATGCTAATGGTAAAATCACTGATTACATTCTTACAAATTATGAATTAGAAACTTGCCAAAAGATTACATTTGGAGTATAATAGAAAGTAAAACTACCATCAATCAAATAAGTACAGACAGGTATTTTAGTAAAGCCAGAAAACTTTTAACTCCACAGAGTTTTGGCTATAGCAGCTATGAGCGTACCTGAACTACGCATGGACAAGACGTCAAAAACTAAACACAAAATACTTCAATAAACGGGACACACACTATACGTTATAAAAAGGAAATTGATGTTAACTGTACATTTTGTAACTGTGTGAAGGAAAATATTTCTCATTTATTTTGGTCATGCTCATACACAAATCTTTTCTGACAAGAATTTTGCGTTTTTGTTGTTGCCTTAATCTTTTTTGAGTTCTCTCTTTGTTATGAGGAAATATTGTTTGGTTTCTTTCAGTACCCCAAGCACAGGGCAAACGAATTTTATTTGATTAATTATTGATATTATTAGCTAAATTTCATATACATAAGTCGAAATTTTCTAATGCAAAACCATCCTTTCAGTGCTTTTTAAATGAAACCAGACAATATATAAAAACCATACAACATTCTCAAAATTTGAAAGCTGTCAAAACCATAAACTTATGCTCCCTGTTCAATATCATGTGATTCTTTGTTAGACTGTTTTGTTTTCCCATAGAAACCCCCGACATTGTGCTTGTTATTTCTTTGTACTTGTATTATGTGCTTTGTCAATAAAGCGTATTCAAGAGAAAAAAAAACGAGACACACTTCTTTCTTGCAAATACAATTTCACAGGTGTTGCTAATACCTATGATCCTTCAAGGGATGTGCTCAAAGAGGAGTTCAACATTAGGAATACAATATAGTGTTTTATTTTACAAATACCATTATAAACACAAACTTACGTCTTAAGAAACATTATTTTAATAACGAAACTGCTAAATTCTTTCCAACAGTATAGATGTGTAGTGTATTTTGTCCGAGTGGGTTTGCCGTACTTTGACGTCATTGGAAGTCGAAGGACCCCGAGCCGATCTTGCACCCGAGCAGATCTTGTACCGACACCGGGGCTTTCATAAATCATTCGGGGCTTGAGCCCAAGTAGCCGGGCCTAACCCCGCCCCTGGGATGACTCCAAGTTTAGGGATCTGATTGGTGCCTGTTGAAAGATTAAAGAAGATGATAGTTAGTCATTTGCTACACGCTTATGAAGAGTGGTAAAAACAACCTGAATATAATATTTACTTTCCCACATGCAGAATGTCTAGTAAATTGTAGAGCTCCAGGCAAATCAATTAGAACAATTTTATTAATTACCTTTAATAACAAAAAAAGTTTAAAGTGTTATGATAGCACTCCACCCAATACAATTAAATGCTAGTATATGAATGCTTTGAATGATTATTATTGTGGTGAAATCACAATTGGTGAAGTAGAATTTGTATCCAACACAGTAGCGGTTTTAGGCTCAGGCAGACCGGGCGCGGCATTTTTTTATGACACAGCATGTCAGCAAACTCATGCAGTCTCTGAATATGCACGTGGGCCTAGCTGTGAGTCTTTTGAAGAAGACTGGGCAAGGTCTCCAGAGCTACAGGGCAAGTGGCTTTGTGACAGCACAGATGCAGCCAAAGAAATGTGTGAAGAAATTAACGTGGAGGCTGTTTTGAAGCTAAACAAGTTGAGGTCCACAAAGTGCCACTTTTCATATGAATCAAATGATGAGCCTTTCAGTGATGCCCTTAAAAAGTTGGAGGTTGGATTCTTCAATGTTGCTCTTGATGCAGCCACGTCAGACATCAAGGAGAGGTTTTCCACACAGGAAATTTTACAGAAGAAATTAGGGGTTATGACCAATTTTCCAAGCCTTGCAGGTGAGGAGCTGACGGAGCAATGTGAGGAACTGAGCACCACACTGTACTTTGATGGGAACTCTGATTTGGACGGTAAAGAGCTTGTGCAGGAAATCAAGAACTTCCCTAACCTGCCATCAATGATCACGAGCCTCCTTTTATCTGTGATAAAGATCCATCGGAGATCTGAAGCTGATCAAGTCATGCATGAAGTCAACCATGTCTCAGGAGCGGCTCAGTAACCTGGCCGTCATCAGCATAAATCACTCAGTAGGGGAGCAGGTTTCCTAAGATGACAGTATTGATGACGCTGCATCAAGGAAGGCCTGGAAGGTTAGGTTTTAGTTTGTGTTTTCTGTTCTAAGTGCAATTCTGTAGTGATTATCAAAAACAGGTGGAAGTGAGCGCGTCAGTGAGGTTTGCAAAAATCTTTTTATATATGTACATATTCCAGGTGCTCAAAAGGGGTTTCACCTGGGGAGTAATTCCATGTGGAAACACCACTGATCCAACCTACGTATTACAATAAATAATTTTCACCAACAGTGAAATGGGTTCTGCACACCTGTACACAGGAAGAGAAGAACCTAAAAATAATATAAACTCTTCAGCAATCCTTTGTTGTAACTCAACTCGACGTGCGTCTTGAACTGAAAGACTTTCTTCTAGAAGTCCTCTCACCTGATCTGTTGGTGCAGAGATGTTCCACGTGCTCCTCCAGTTCTGCTCCTGGCTCTGGTTTCTGTACCAGACCCCGTGAGGCTCTCATCATGAAAACTGATGTGGAAAAATAAAGAACCCATTTCACTACAAAACAAGAGGCCACAACAATATTTGACTGACATCATAGGAGTCAGAAAGCAATTAGCAGTATTAGCTCATGTTTGCTAATACGAGCAGGCTACCATGCTATTTATTACTGTTGAAGATGGAAATAATCCCTAAATAACCATTTTAAAACATACTTCGTTACCATAGAAACAAGTTAAAATAAATGATTCATGTTAGACATTTATATTGTTTGTTTTTCACTTACCGGTCATTCCGCCATATTGATTCAGGTGAACTGCGACAGGTGTTCTGCTCTCGGTTGTTCAACATGGCAGAGCGCGTTCACATATCCGGAGGGGCGTGGCCTAAGGATTATACCCGACGGGAGGGGTGAGAGTTCAGGCACCGTGTTTGTGTAAGCTAGCTAGCTGGGCCTTGCTTGTTTCAATATTTGTTACAGCGCCTTCAATCTACAACTAACCTACCAGGGCTAAACCGGGCCAACGCATATGTGACTGTACCATGAGCTTTAGCTGTAATGCTTTTACACCTGACACACACAGTACAGGCCAGAAGACTGGACACACCTTCTCATTTAATGTGTCTTCTTCATCTTCATGACCATTTACAAAGGGACCAACAAGAGCTAAACACCTCTAGGAACTCCTTCAGGGCTGTTGGAAAAGCATTTCAAGTGACTTCCTCTTGAAGCTCATCAAGCGTGTGTAAAGCAGTAATCAGAGCAAAGGGTGGTTATTCTGAAGAAAATAGAATATAAAACATGTTTTCAGTTATTTCACGTTTTTTGGTTAAGTACATAACTCCTCATGTGTTCATTCATAGTTTTGATGCCTTCAGTGAAAATCTTCCCATCTAAATGTTCATGAAGATAAAGACAACACATTGAATGAGACGTGTGTCCACACTTTTGACCTGTATTGTTCTTAGCAATTGTTACATATATATACATATATATATATATATACACATATATATACACACACTTATACACATATATATACACACACTTATATATATATATATATATATATATATATATATATATATATATATATATATATATATATATATATATGTATATAAATAATTATTTTTGAATTACTTTTAGTTTTGATTTGAATAATAAAGGACACATGACGAGACAGACGTGGAAGGGAAAGGAGGAAGGAATAAGGATGAGAGGTGGAGCAAAAAGAAAGGAAACCTGGTGTAAAAGGAACCTTGTACACCAGGTTTCAAGACCTGCAACAGAGATACCACAGCAAAAACCATGTATGAACAACGTCACTGAAAACTGAGGTTTTACAACAAACACTTTTTTTTATACTGAAAACTATCTTGAATATTAACTTTTGCACATTTTGCTGTTCTGACAGTTCTGCTGTGCGCCAGCGTTCTGGAACACAGCTTTGCATGAATACAAGCCAGAGAGTGAATGGTTTCTTACATTAGGCTGGGGAATGGGGTTGTACTGGCTGATTGGTTCAACGCTGGGGTTGGTTGCCTGAGTGACAGCAGGATCCTGGAACAACAAGCAAACATCAACACACAGAAACAGGAACACCAAAAAAATGACTGAAATCTAACGGATCACTGTTTTTAACCAGACTCAACAGACCTGAAAGCCTTTTCAGCGTGTTACATCTCTTGACTATGACAGACCATCTGTAGCATAATCCCAATCAACAACCTCTAAGGTGCCAAAGGAATGATTACCCGCAGTTCTAAAGATAAAAGGCTCTGGAAGGTTCAGGTTGATCGAGAACTTCCCAAGTCCTCCCTCTGTCAGAGCAAACCACCTGATCACGGGCCAGACCACAAACACAGCCAGAGAAACATAGAGGGACCTGACTGTAACATTTTTTAGCTAAACTGCGGGAAAGGTGTGGGTGCTTAACCTCCTCAATAGAAAAAGTGAGGGCCTTAAAACACCCACGTCCCTTACAGGTGCTGTTCAGCCAAAGTTTCATCACCAGGAACATTTTCTATGTCTCTCTGAGAGACAGGGTTTGGAAACACTCGCTTCAGTGAGAGGACTCTTCCCACATGCACTCCGGTCCTGCCGCTGCCTGTGACCGACGCGCTCCAAGCCCCTCTCCACATCTTTAGCTTTCAATCAAGATTCCCGGCATCAGAACATCCGAGCATTTTACTGGACACTGTGCTCTGTGCAACTTGCTGTCAGCGAGCACCTAAGGTGGACAGCGAGCTGCGCTGAGCACGGTGTCCAGTATAATGCTCGGATGTTCTGATGGGAACGTTTTCTCGATTGATTTAGCTACCTCTGCGATGTGCGTAACGATTAAAATGTCAGCACATCTGCATGCGTCGAGGCAATCCTTTCAAAACGACCAACAACCTTGAGGTTTCTCCATCAAAATAAACGGTCAAATACGGGAAATATCCGGTCAATGCAAACCCTGCCAATAACGATTTTGCCTTCTTGTAAAGATTGTTGCAAAGATAAACAATTAAACTTGATTAACACAGGCCTGGCTTTTGGTGCGTTCCAGTTGTCCTCTGAACTCATTTTTCCAAGAGAATTTAGCTGGAAATGACACAATGTACTCAGAATTTCCAGCTGCTAGCTCGTAGGTTTCAGAGGACCCCGAGATCCCAAAACTAAAGATGGTTGCGCCCAGTGCCACAAGGAAGTAGTTATCGTCTTCATTTTATTCTCATTTATATGTTCTGCTTCCTTTCTTTTTGCTGTTTGATGGCACTGGTACGTTGTTTATTGTTCTTATCAATAGTTACTTTGTTGAAAATGTTAACATCGCCACCCAATTTGGCCAGTGTTGGTGGTTTTTACTTTTCCTGGCGTTTATATTTTTACATTTGATTTGTGAATGGCCTGTATTTGTATAGCGTCTTCTTAGAGTTCTACAACCCCTCAAGGTGCTTCACAACACAATCAGTCATTCACCCATTCATACGTTGGTGACGATGAGCTACGATGTAGCTACAGATGCCCTCCGACCACCACCAGCAAGCAAGTGTCTTGCCCAAGGACACAACAGCAGAATTCTCTGGTTGGAGCCGGGATCGAACCTGCAACCTTCCGATTACTGGACAACCCGTCGAATCGAACAACAGAAAAACAGAGAATTCGTCATCCTGACTAAACCCACTCAGCAGGTTGCTACAAGATTCCCGGAGATGCCTGTATGCAGCGTGGGAAAGGCAGAGAACCTGTATGAAAAGCTTAGTGAAGCATTACGGTAGAGATGCTGCTCTGTGTGTTTGACATGCATTTCATTATAACTTTACGTTTTGTCTAAGACAATCTATGCCATTTTTTTCCCTGTTTCTATTAGAAAAAGAGGCATCCCATGGGAGAACCTGATGGCCTTTAACTCTGACAATGCCAGTATCATGAAAGGCAGACATAACTCTGCTGTCAGCAGACTATCAGCCAGCCCCACACCCAGGACCATGGCTGCATCTGCCACCTAACAAAACAGGCCACTGGCTGTGCCATCAGAGCAGCACAGGTACCTGTGGAAGACATCCTGGGTGGGGTTTACACCCACTTTGATAAAAGGTCAATTCATATGAATAAAAAGGTTTATATTCTTCAAACATACATATATATTTCCAGCCACTAACTAAATAATTTCCTATATTACAGTGCAAAAAGATGTAAAATCTTGTAGATTTCAGACCACCTGAAGCTCCTCAGGTACTGCAGCACCCGATGGCTGAGTCTGTTAACCTGTAGTGTAAAGCGCTTTGGAGTCCTTACTCTGAAAGGTGCTATACAAGTGCAGGTCATTATCATTTAACCTGTGTCCAGAGAGCGTTGAACCAGTGGGACGCACTGCAGGTAAGGACGGCAGCTCCAGCAGATACAGTTTACTATGTTTTACCTTTAATTAACTACTGCCACCTGGTTTCCCTATGTACTCTAGGCCTACTTTAACAGTCACAATGAGGTGGAGAGGAGTGCCAAAGTACATAATCTAGCCAGCCATCTGCATGACCCAGTCATGGAGATCTACTTCAGCCTTCCAGTTGGGTGTCAATGTTAATGAGTGCATGTGTAAATAATAAATTATAATTAAATGTTTTGCTATTTACAGCATTCTTAATTCACTGTCATTTTGTTGTCACCCGTGATATTTTCTGCAGTAAGGAGTGCAAATTCACAGACTTGAAGAGGAACTGTGCAGGCTGATCAGAAGGATCCTGGGCTGCCTCATAACAGCCAGGGCAGATTAGAAAAAAACGTTTTAGCCCCGTTGATGTGCATTTATTTTGTCGTTCTTAGAATAGAATAGAATAGAATGCCTTTATTGTCACTATACAGGTGTAAAGTGAGATACAGAGCATCTCGTACTCAGTGTAAAACAAACATACTTGGGGGTGGGGGGGGGTACAGTTCTGCAGCGCTATGTACATATGGACAGTAATGTTATGTGTATACAATTATTGCACATGGAATTTTGTATAAATAGATAGTGGTGGTCAATAGAGGAAGTGGGGGGCTGTGCTATCGGTGCATGTGTGAGTTCAGGGTGGTTATTGCTTTGGGGAAGAAACTGTTTTTGAGTCTGTGGGTTTTTGTATTAATGCACCTGTAGCGCTTCCCTGAGGGAAGCAGTCTGAACATGTTGAAGCCAGGGTGGGAGCTGTCCTTGATTATGTTTGCTGCCCTACTGAGACAGCGGGAGGAATAAATGTCCATCATGGAGGGGAGAGGACAGCCGATGATCTTCTGTGCTGTCTTTACCACACTCTATCTGCCTTGGTGCCGCTGCCGTACCATAGCGTGATACAGTAGATTAGCAGGCTCTCGATGGACGAGCGGTAGAAGGTCAGCAGCAGGTCGGAGTTCAGTTTGTACTTACTGAGGACTCTCAGGAAGTGCAGCCGCTGTTGGGCCTTCTTGATGACCGCTGAGATGTTTTCCGCCCAGGAGATGCCAGCAGAGATGAGGACACCAAGGAACCAGAAGGTGTGGACCCTCTCCACACACTCCCCGTCGATGTAGAGGGGGGCCAAGTCGGTGCTGTGTCTCCTGAAGTCGACAATAAGCTCTTTTGTTTTCTTGGTGTTCAGGGACAGGTTGTTTTCTGAACACCATGCTGCCAACTTCAGGACTTCCTCTCTGTACTCTGCCTCGTCTCCCTTCGAAATGAGTCCGACCACCGTGGTATCATCAGCAAACTTGATGATGAGAGTGTTATTGTGGGTGGGACTGCAGTCGTGGGTGTACAGAGAATACAGGAGGGGGCTCAGCACACAGCCCTGTGGGGAGCCGGTGCTCAGTGTGCGAGTGGAGGAGATGAGGACCGAGTCTCACAGTCTGGGGCCGGTTTGTGAGGAAATCCTTTATCCAGGCACATGTGAGAGGAGGGAGGCCAAGAGTGACCAGTTTGTTGATGAGGATGTCCGGGATGATTGTATTAAAGGCTGAGCTATAGTCCACAAAGAGCATTCGGATGTAGCTCTGCCGCTGCTCTAGGTGACTCAGCACAGGGTGGAGGGCTGTGGTAATGGCGCCTTCTGTTGATCTGTTTGCACGGTATGCAAACTGGTGGGGGTCGAATTCTGGAGGGAGGTGATCCTTTATGTGCTGAAGGAGAAGCCTCTCAAAGCAATGTTTTAGCCCCGATGACATGCATTTATTTTGTCGTTCTTCCAGGGTCCCATAAGCCAACAGGAAAGGGAGGAGACTTAGGTTCCTATTCTAACATCATGTTCACAGCATTTCAATGTCAACAAAGGTAGGCCTGTCAGATTATGATCTAATTGTAGTTGTTAAGTGTTTGAAAAGTGGATATTAAAGTCTCTTTGTACGCCAATCTTACAATGAGAAAGCCTGGTTTTGGGACAATCTCGCTTTCTGGAATACCCCCCAGTGTTGATGAGTTATCTGGGTGTTTTCATTCCATGCTTGCTGAAAGTATTTATTTACATCATTGAGCATCTATAGAGGTTAATGACTAATAACTAAAACTACACTATTCAGAACCGAACCGTGACACTTTCCTACTAGTTTATGCCTATGGTGAGCTAAGCTGCCATTTACCTTCCTGAAACGACATTTTGAGGGATCCGCCCACAGTGTTAATAGACATCAGTGATTGGTCAACGAGCTGTCAACCATAATTTTTTAGGCAAATAGTGTCCAGAGGCTGTTATCAAAGCTCCCCCCCTTCCCCCTCCCACCCAGCAGTTGCTTGGCGTGCTGACCTTTAGAACATCACCAACAGAACAGTAGTAGAGAGTAGTTCGAGAGTAGTCTGCCACAAACTCAAACGCTTACATTACTTACATTAAAAGGGTTGTCGGCGGTGGGGTCTGCGAACGGGTTGCTATCAAATCCGGACATTTTGAACGGTAATGAAGTGGGTTTGTTCCTCTCCAAGAGGATGCAACAACTGTATCGCTTCAGCTGCTTCTCCTGGCTACTTCCTTGAATGAAACGGAAAACACACGTGCACTGAGCTGACGTCACGTCCCTTGAGTGGAGCCCGGCAGTCACGCCCATAGATATAGTATATTAACTAGATCCCTCGCCCGCGCTGTTCCCCGTATGCGGCGGCCATCTTACTTCGGGCAGGTGCCCTCCTCTAACGCTGGTGTTTAGTGGTGTATGCACCATTTAAACAACTCTTTAACTTTTCAGTTTGCAACCGATTTTCATACGGTTTGATTTTTTAGAAACATTAGAGACGTGGCTATGAAATGTATCAATTTTAGCAGGAAACTCCCCTTATTTCACTCCACTTTCCAGCCGTTTCCCCCTATCCTGTCAATTTCCCATAGACTTACCATTTTAAAAAAATTATTATCAATATATGCTTATTACAATTTTTCGTGGAGACAACAACACTTAATGGAAACATGCAAGGCATCCTTAGTAACAATAAAAGAAAAACAAATGAGAAACTTAAAAAGAGGCACTTATATCATATGGTAAAAACAGTGTTACAAGACTAAACATTTTTCTGCAGCATGACAAATGGCTTTTGCAGTTGCATTGGAATTTTTTATACGAATCAAAATGGATAAGAACATATGGAATTCATTTATGAAACAGTTCATGTTTGGTAGTTGTTTTTTCCATTTGCTTTTGTGGATGTGCTATTTACCCATAATAATAATAATAATGTTAATTAACGATGAATTATTCCCATTTAATTTAGAAATGTAAATAAGAATATCTTCATTTGTAAAATGATCAAGTTCTCTTATTTCATTTCTTAACCAACAATGGACTTCTTCCCAAAACTTCTCACTGAAAAATAAGTGTTCTGTTCTTTCAGGGCTTCCCTGACAGAATTCACAAGGGTCCACTTCAAAACCAAATCTCTTCCTCAGTGTCTCTGCTGATGGATAGTAGTTGTTAAGAATTTTAAGTTGCATTTCTTTTACTTTGGGCATTATAGGCCATTTTAGAAATTTTAATTGTTTTCCATCAATTATTGGATTTCCTAATATTGGAAAGACCATATTTGATCGTTGCCTTGCACTTTTTGGAAAAGAAGAAATAAAAACATTTTCCAAACGCATATCCCAAATGTGACCCATTACAGGGGAGCTGGTCAGTCTGGTAAGTATTTTACTGCATGTTTTGGCTTTTAAACTAGCTATAGCTGTGATCTTCATGCAAATTCTGCAAAATGGTCCCTGTCCATAAATGTGTAAACACCTTATTGAAGTTACACGTTTTAAAAACTGACAAACAAGGTGATTAATTTTCAGCTGCTACCCATGCAAAGTAATGTGATGCTTAAAACCAAATTTGTTAGGATCTACAAACAAGGCATAATCTATTTTTCAATTGTCAACATGTGCTTGTATTTTGGACTGATAGCCAAAGCTAGATTTTACTTAAAATATACAATGTAGGCCACCTTCCTTCACATTTAATGATGTTCTTTACCTCATGGACAATCCATATTCTAAAATATCTGATGTTTTATTTTTTGTAAATATTCTATGTACGGTAAATAATTTATTCATTCATGTAATTGGAAAAACAGTTCTCTGTTTACCATTTTCTTGAATTACTTTTCCCCATATTTTTAGTCACTCAAGCACATCTCAGATATGAATAAGAAAATGTTGGTTACGTATTGTAACCCCAGATTCTATGAGTCTAGTCGCAGCCCTTAAGCTAGCTGCTATTGGAAGGATGATTTCAGCATCAGCCAATCATGAAGAGCTTAAATGTACGCCCACCAATGGTGGGCACCCCTGTGGGTATATAAGTGGAGCGACTCCACTGTTCGCCTCTGATGGCTCTTGGTCCTAACAGAACCAGTGGAGCCATTGGCTTAAGGGCTGCGACTAGACTCATAGAATCTGGGGTTACAATACATAACCAACGTTCTATTTCGTCTAGTCATAGCCCTTAAGCTAGCTCCTATTGGAATAATGCGCAGCTGGATGGGTTTACGCCACACTGGTTAGCTCAAACAAATGGACACACCCAACATGTCTCCTTTTAGCAAGGGTCGCTCAGCCTCAGCCCAGGGCTTAAAAGGCTGAGGCAGCCAGAGAGAAGAGTGGGGCCCTCACTAAAAATATCATCTCCAAGAGGATGAAATTCATTCAAGTAGGGCTGATGTGGTGCCATAATGCTTTCACTCAGCCTGCTGAGGTCCAAGCACTGAACGAGTGATAGATCCTGAAGACACATCTCGTAAATAATAACGAGTAAAGGAACATGGGGAAGCCCATGAAGCAGCCTGACAAATGACTTCCATCGACACACCACTGTGGAGCGCCATAGAAGAGGAAATCCCTCTGGCTGAGTGAGCCCTGAGCGTCTCAGGAGGGTCCCGCCCTGATGATGTGTAAGCAAGTGAAATGGCGTCACATAGCCAGTGTGAAAGACGCTGGGTCGACAGCGCTTGCCCAAGGGAAGAATCTCTGTAGTGCACAAACAGGTTTTGTGAGCGGCGAATCCCTGAAGTGCGAGACACATATCGTGCGAGCGCGTGCATCGGGCAGAGAAAGTGGGAAGCCGCCTCCTCATCAGAATTATGGGGAGGAGGAAAAAGTCCAGCCAATGAAACTGACCTGGATTTGAAGGAAGTATTAATGTTTTTGGGCACAAAGGCTGGGTTGGGGCATAAAACAGCAGACCCGCCATCTTCCCGGATCCTGAAGCATGCAGGAGCCACTGAGAGGGCGGTTAGGTCGCTCACGCTCTTGACTGATGCCAACGCCAGCAGCAGGGCAGTTTTAAGTGACAGGAACTTGAGTGAGACCTGGTCCAAGGGTTCAAATGGGGCTTCAGATAAGCAGCGCAGAACCACCATTAGGTACCACTGTGGAAATAGCGGGCGGGACACAGGTCTGTTCCTTCTGACACTTTTTAGAAAACGTTTTGTGAGGGGATGATTGAAAACAGATCTATCTCCAAAACCCTGGTGATAGGATGAGATAGCTGCAGCATATGTTTTAATAGTGCTGAATGCGAGTCCCCGTCCATCAGTATCTGCAGAAACGATAGGACATCCGCCAGCTGGCAGGAGAGTGCTTGAACATTCCGCTCTGTGCACCATTTTTGGAAAGCTGCCCATTTAATTTAATTCAATTCAATTTTATTTATATAGCGCCAAATCACGACAAGATTCGTCTCAAGGCACTTCACATAATAAACATTCCAATTCAGGTCAGTTCATTAAGCCAATCAGAAATAATGTTTCCTATATAAGGAACCCAGCAAATTGCATCTGACACTATCAGTGACTTTACAGCAATCCTCATACTAAGCAAGCATAAAGCGACAGTGGAGAGGAAACCTCCCTTTTAACAGGAAGAAACTTCCAGAGAATCCTGGCTCAGTATAAGCAGCCATCCTCCACGACTCACTGGGGATCGAGAAGACAGAGCACACACACACACACACACACACACACACACACACACACACACACACACACACACACACACACACACACACACACACACACACACACACACACACACACACACACACAAACACACACACACACACACACACACACACACACACACACACACACACACACACACACACACACACACACACACACACACGGACACGCACACACACACACACACACACACACACACACACACACACACACACACACACACACACACACACACACACACACACACACACACACACACACACACACACACACACACACACACACACACACACACAAAGACAAAGTAATGTGTCTATAGTTATATTGTGATGTCTTAGTAAATATTCTATTTGGTGAGATATAAAATTTATTGTATTTATCCTAGTGGATCTATAATTAAACGGATAAACTAGTAGTAGCACATCCAACGTCAAGGAAAGCAAAAAGTTATTATCAGGAGAGGGAAAATTTTTAAGTGGTTAGCAGCAGTGTGCTAGATGATGGCCCCCTCCATGAGGCCACCACATTTTGATCCAAACATCCGGTGGTAGAACATGAAATGTTAGTTGGTCACATGTATTCTGTAAATCATGTTATGTTGATGATGACAACAATATAGGCCATAAAGAGAAATGTGTTTTGTGTTCTTTTGTCATGTTTCCTATGAGCACACTAAACCTATAGCTGATAACCTTTACTTATTATTACAGTCATGTCTCCATATACAACATATGATATCCACAAGCACGTGAGGATGTGTTTCAGCTGCTAACAGGCACCAGAATTAAAATAAATAATTAAACAAGTATGAACTCTAACGCAATATCTTCAGCCATCGTCACCCCCGAGCTACACATGTAGGGAAATCTGTCCGACTTAAACGCCGGCTTTCAGCCACTCCCCCTGCTGCTTCTGTCTGCTCTCGTCTGTTTTCCAGGCGAGGCGCATCTCAACTCAAACACGGCCTATGACGCCATTCTTCAGAATGACGTCATCCAGAAGCTCGTGGATGAGTAATCCTGTGTAGGTTTAGAGAGATAGTTTTATGATCTGAGAGAATTGATCGTTTAATGTCCACACTGACTGAATAAAGGATAAAGCTGTTAAAAAATAAATAAATAAAAATCTCCAACTTCCGGCTTCCCGTGAGCCGACCGGAAGAGGAGGGCTCCACTTGTGACGTCAGCAACTACCTGACTGACCCACACTACAGCCATGGAAGACGTGAGAGGTGAGTGATGTTTTCTCATTCAAACCTTCTGTACCACCAGTATTCACGGACTTCACCCCCCTTTCTCCTGATTTCATCTCTAAAAGACAACAAATAACACCTTCTGGTGCCATTTACACCAACAAAAGCACGTTTTTAACTTGAATCCCGGTGTTGTTGGATGTGAGCCAGACGGGGCTAGCTTTAGCCGCTTCTGAGGACAAGTAAGGACCAACGGCAGCGCACCGCGGTGGAGCTATTTGAGCTGGACGTTGGAGGTTCACTACGGTCAGCGACAAGTCTTCCTGCCGCGCGCTACGCCACGGACGCCGGTAACTGACTTCCCATGACTCGCTAATGGAAGCAGTGGTTCGCTTAGGGACCATCCACAACTTTGTAGTCCTTTGTAAACGAGCACAAAATATCTAAAGTTTCCAGTTGTGTTACTAAACTACTATTACACAACAGTTTTAAAAACATTTAACACAATCTGATCTTTGTATTAAGATTTTTAGCCGAAATGGATGGATTTTTTTCAACAGCTTCCAGGTAAATCAGTCTAAATATCCCAAATGGTTTCTCAGTGGTTTACTAAGCCAGACCAACGAGACTGCCGTTTTTATCATGTTTTACAAGATCTGAATGAGTTAAATCAATTAGCCTAGGGGCTATTGAAACAAATCACTTCATTTCTGATAAAAAATCTAATAAAAAAAGATCAGATGTTGAGAAATGTTAAATTAAATGCTGTCTCTCATTGGTCTAGTTTAGTAACAAAACCAATAAATGTTTTTGAGTATTTAGAGCGATTACCATAGGAAATAACTTAATTTTTCATTTTGAAATTACAATAAATAGTTCAGATTTTATTAAATGTGCTAGTAATTTTTTTCTAAGTTAACAGCTGAAATAGCTAGAAAGAAAGGAACAAGGCAGAAGGAGACAAGTGAAAGCTGTATATGATTAGCACAACATATAATACCACCATGTATAAATCCCCCCACAGAGAAACAGGTGAGGGGGAATTTCCTCCTATTTTCTAAAGTGAATTTCAAGCCCTGATGTAGAAACTATGCTTACTGATCGACGAGGCGCATCCCTAGCCTTTTCTGGAACTGCTGTTGCGCTGGAAGCAGATGATTGGCTACCAGCTTGCGCCGTCCTCTTTGTTCAGTCTGATGCCAAAACATCAGCAGATGACGGTAATTGCCAAACCTTAAAATGAAAAAACCTGGTATTACAGTTAGCTCTTTAATAGCTTTTTAGGGGCAAAATTATTGCACATGAGCTGAAAACATTAAATACATATAACATTAACAATAGAACGTTGGTTATGTATTGTAACCCCAGATTCTATGAGTCTAGTCGCAGCCCTTAAGCTAGCTGCTATTGGAATAATGCGCAGCTGGAAGGATGATCTCAGCATCAGCCAATCATGAAGAGCTTAAATGTACGCCCACCAATGGTGGGCACCCCTGTGGGTATATAAGTGGAGCAACTCCACTGTTCCCCTCCGATGGCTCTTAGTCCTAACAGAACCAGTGGGGCCATTGGCTTAAGGGCTGCAACTAGACTCATAGAATCTGGGGTTACAATACGTAACCAATGTTCTATTTCGTCTAGTCTTAGCCCTTAAGCTAGCTGCTATTGGAATAATGCACAGCTGGATGGGTTTACGCCACACTGGTTAGCTCAACCAATGGACACACCCAACATGTCTCCTTTAGCGAGGGTCGCTCAGCGTCAGCCCAGGGCTTAAAAGGCTAAGCAGCCAGAGCCAGAGAGAAGAGTGGGGCCCCCACTAAAAATGTCATCCACAAGAGGATGAAATTCATTCAAGTAGGGCTGATGTGGTGCCATAATGCTTTCACTCAGCTTGCTGAGGTCCAAGCACTGAACGAGTGATAGATCCTGAAGACACATCTCGTAAATAATAATGAGTAAAGGAACATGGGGAAGCCCATGAAGCAGCCTGACAAATGTCTTCCATCGACACACCACTGTGGAGCGCCATAGAAGAGGAAATCCCTCTGGCTGAGTGAGCCCTGAGTGTCTCAGGAGGATCCCGCCCTGATGATGTGTAAGCGAGTGAAATGGCGTCACACAGCCAGTGTGAAAGACGCTGGGTCGACAGCGCTTGCCCAAGGGAAGAATCTCTGTAGTGCACAAACAGGCTTTGTGAGCGGCGAATCCCTGAAGTGCATGACACATATCGTGCGAGCGCGCGCACCGGGCAGAGAAGGTGGGAAGCCGCCTCCTCATCAGAATCATGGGGAGGAGGAAAAAGTCCAGCCAATGAAACTAACCTGGATTTGAAGGAAGTATTAATG
This sequence comes from Nothobranchius kuhntae, assembly GCA_006942095.1. NCBI lineage: Eukaryota > Metazoa > Chordata > Actinopteri > Cyprinodontiformes > Nothobranchiidae > Nothobranchius > Nothobranchius kuhntae. Next base: position 860,360 of record SSNQ01034666.1, read on the forward strand.
TTTTTGGGCACAAGGGCTGAGTTGGGGCATAAAACAGCAGACCCGCCATCTTCCCGGATCCTGAGGCATGCGGGAGCCACTGAGAGGGCGGTTAGGTCGCTCACTCTCTTGACTGACGCCAACGCCAGCAGCAAGGCAGTTTTGAGTGACAGGAACTTGAGTGAGACTTGCCTCATTGTTAACATGCGGAAATGCATCACTGCTATGGAGCAGTTGAACAGGGAAAGGTCGAGAATTGGTCTCATTCCTCCCGACTTCTTCGGTACTACGAAGTAGTGGGAGTAGAAGCCTGAGAGCTCTTGTCCGCGAGGGACTTGGGAAATGGCGTCCTTGAACAGAAGTTCTCGCAGCTCCAGCTCCAGGGCCTGAGATTGCTCCTGTGACGTGAACGTCGTCTCCACGATCCCGTTGAAGGGAGGAGGAGAGGACTGAAAATGGAGTGTGTGACCGTAATGAATGGTCTCCGATATCAATTTGCTCATGAGACAAAGGCGGCGCCATTCTTGCGCACGTTCCGACAGCGGACGCGTGTTCGAGGTCACATGAACGACGTCTGAGGACTGGGTTCGCGCCCTTACCGCCGTCGCTCGCAACCAGAGAACTGGTAGCGACGCATGGAGGGCTGCGCTCGAAAGGGCGAGTGTGAAACAGCTGGAAGAGGCTGATCCGCACCGCGGAGTGGGGAGTCCAAAGTTAAAGGACGAGTGGGAGCTGGGCCCGTGCACGGGGACGACAAAGTGCCAGCGGATGGAGCCGCGCACTGTCGCCACGCGCGGTCGCGACAGCGCCATGACATCCCGTCCCACCCAACGTTGTGGGGGAAGCGGAATGTGTTGGGCCTGGCTGGAAGCTAGGGCCAGTGTGCAAATAGAGCGCACCCGTACAGCTGGCCGTGTAATATGATTGACTGCGGGAACATGCAGATGTGTCGCAGTGCTTGGTGTGGGGAACATGTGTGAGGATTTGGCAGAGGATTCTGCAGAGGACTGTAGGATTTTGCTCTCTATGTGACATTTTTGGGGTTTTATTTCAAAACCAAAATCATTCACAGAGTTATTACAGTCAGAAGCACACACATTCCCCCCAACGAGTCATTTTCGTGGTTGCTTTCAGCGAGGTTCCTGCGACTGTGACTGCCACGACGGTGTCTGCTGGCTCTTTCGAAACCGTTGGCTGCCAACTCTCTGGTCCCGCTGAGGTGGAGCAGAAGCGGGAGGCCGGCTCCGTGGGGCGGGCGGTGCAGCGGGGCGCCTAAAGTTTCCGCGCTGTTCGTCCCATCCTCTGGAGGAACGGCCGGAGTGCGAGGCTGACCGAGGGTGGACCAGGTCTCACACCGTGGCTGACAGTTCAGCTGTCTTCTGAGCCCTCTCGATGACGCTCCTAAGATGGGGACCAAACAAAACGTCAGAGGTGATGGGGCCTTCCAGCATCTCCCTGTGCAGGTGTTCAGGAATGGAGGGCAGGGCCTTGAGCCACAAGGCCTGCTGGATAAGGGTCTGCAAGGCAGCAATGCGAGCAGAACCGGTGAGTACAGCAGTGCGCAGATTGAAGAAAAGAAAAAAGAAGAAAATATCATTTCTATAGCGCCTCTCAAGATAAAAATCATGAGGCACTGCAAACAGAATAATCAGATGTTTGCTGCCCAACTTCAGTCAGAAACAGAAAATCCAGGTTTTTAGAGCGAATTAAATCATTGAGCAGGAAAGACTTGTTGTTAACAGAGCGGGAATTTAATAGAGCCATGCTGAGTGAGGTGGAGGAATCAGAAACTACAGAAACAGCTGGAGTTAGTGGACGTAAATTAGCAGGGTTAGATCCACGGTGTTTATAAAAACCACTTATGGAGGGAACAGGAGAAACCACTGAGGAATGAGGATAAACCGACCTTAAAAAACTTGGACGGATGAACTGTGTCCCAACGCGGCCTGGCGGGAATGCGGAAGTGGCGCTCAGGTCACCAAACAAAGGACAAGAAGCTAGAAGATCGCACCGATGTTTACTAGATAAACCACGCTTTAAGAGAAGTCTTATTCTCATCTGGATTCCTGCTCGTTTACCTCTTTTCCTCCAATGTTTTCCCGGGACCGGACAAACATAGCCGGAGGCGGGGAGCTCGGGACCGTCGATTGGTTCTGGGCCAGTGTGCCGCCACTCAGGTAAAGAAACAGGATGGTACGTCCTCGGTGCGTCTTGGGCGATCGTGAATGAACGGAAGGACAAAAGAGTCTGGCGATCATAGGAGATGGTAGCAGGGACACTACTGAAGAGGATCGCAGACAGGAGCAAGGTGGAAAAGAGGAGGTTAGTGGAGAAAAGTTTGAAAAAGTGGCCGGTGACTGCGGCTAAGCCAAGCACAGGCGCCATCTTGTTGCTAACCGGAGAATGGCATCAGCAGTTTTAGTAATGATGGTTTTGACTCGTCAGGAGCGTCAAGCTCTTCCACCATTTTGGAAAGGCCAAAGGCAAGAAGGGCGATGATATTTCCTGCAGCGCCGGTCTGGAAGGTGCACTGGTGTGCGCGATCGGTGAGCCACGTCAGCAGCTGGTCATGCTTAGAATAGGGAACTGCTCGCGGGCCAGCGAGGTGGTTCTTGGCGTCAAACAGCGAGGACAAGTCTGGCTCCAGTGGAGGAACGGATGGCCAGCCTTGGTCAGAGAAGCCCTCGACTTTGGTAATGGGCTCATATGTGGAAATTGGCGCCTTGAGCTTAGCAGTTTCGGAGAAGGCGGTGGACCAGCAGCTCATGGCAGCTGGGAAGCGCGGCCATATGGGGTCTGGACAGCGCGCCTGTGTTGCCCCGAAAATTCCCGCCAAATCATCTGCTTCAGGCTGCTGCAGGCTAGCCCCTTGCGAACCGCAGCCGCGGAGATGATGGCAGGCAGCTCCTGGAGCAGTGCTCTAACTGCTGGCAGGGAGGAGCGAGAAGTCACTGGAGCGGAAGGACCCGCTGAGCGAGGCTCGTCGACCTCCGTGTTGTCCAGGAGGGAAGAAGGGCTATGGCAGCCAGCCTCGTCGTACTCCTCACTGTCGATGACATCGTCCAGTCGGTTGAAGCCAGCCGGCTCCTGGCCGACGTTGAAGAACTGTAAGGCCTTGTCCAGCGAGTACGTGTCAGCCACCAGAAATTCCTCATCGGCGGCGGGGCTGAATTACTCGACCCGGCGGATCTTTTCAGCCACAGGCACGAGGCCTGGGGGGTCAAGGCCAGGCCAGCATGATGAGCCCTGAGACAGATCTCACTCTTGGCGTGCAGGTCGCCGCTGGAGATGGAGCCCGTCTGGGAGTCCTGGCGTCGCTGGACATGGTAGGTGAGTAGATTGCTTCTTGGATAATTGCTCTTTAAAGGAAGCTCTTAAGCTTGGCTTGAAGAGATGACGGAGGCGAACAGTGGAGTCGCTCCACTTATATACCCACAGGGGTGCCCACCATTGGTGGGCGTACATTTAAGCTCTTCATGATTTGCTGATGCTGAGATCACCCTTCCAGCTGCGCATTATTCCAATAGCAGCTAGCTTAAGGGCTAAGACTAGACGAAATAGAACATAGTTAAGGTCATTTTCTAAAAGTGAAATTTACAATTGTAATATATACGTTATTTTAATCCAGCCCTGCTTTTTGCAGCAGCTCAGTCTTTTCAGAATCCATGAAGATGGGTTAAAAGTAGATAGGTCCAAATACCCAGAATCACTGATGTTTTCTACATTGACTTTAATCGATTATTAATTAAACAAAAGTTGAAGGAGCAGAAAACATATATTGACTAAAACATTAAACTCAAAGTCGTCATATAAGATCAAAAGTTTCATATTGTAATTTTGTAAATGAATCTGCCAAAAACAAACCCGTTTTCTGAGGATATTTAAAAGCTATATTTCAAAGTTTCCTTTCAGTAGATGCTTTGACCCACATTCCTGCGAAAGCAGCAGATCTCTTTCAGAACCACAACCCATCTGTCCAGCCTGGATTAAAACAGCCTCACCAACTCAGAATGGAACAAGGGAATTTTTAAATAGACAAAATAGGTTTTGAGACTGCATATGTATATGTTCCCAGACCCAGAGTGAGTGGAGTCTAGTTCTGATATGGGGATTAATAGTCAGAGCCTCGGTCACTCCTATCCAGTGAAACAGAATATTTAGTGCAGCTCAGACAAGGTAAGAAGGTGTAATGCAGCGGTAGGGAACCCTGGTCCTCGAGAGCTGCTATCCTACATGTGTTATAGTGCTTTCCTTGTTCCAACACACATGCTTTTAATCAGCAGGTGGTTAACGGGTTTCTGCACAGCTTGATGAGCTGCTGAACAGGTGAATCACGTGTGTTGGAACAGGGAAAACATTAAAACATGTAGGATAGTGGCTCTCGAGGACCAGGATTCCCTCCCCTGTGTAGTGCACACCTGGTGTAGAATCTGATGTCGTCATCTGATCCCGAGAATCTCTCCAGCCAGAATGAAAGCTTCACTGACGCCTCCTCCAGGCTCTTCCTCAGCTCCTCTATGGCCAGCTGCTGAGCTTCTATGATGTCCCGAGCTGTATCTAAAGCTGACATCATAATCATGGCACTGAAGCACCTCTTCCACATCCATCTCTTGTTCAGCGTCAGCTTCTGGTCGTTTTATCCTCTCCCAGACACTTGCCCGAACCGGGAGTGAGTAATTATTCCAGGGGGAAAGTACCGGTAGGGGTTGGACGATGATTCAATAGTTCAATATATCTACTGATAGGCATGCAGAGCGATAGATTAAAAAAAAAATGGGTTGATAAAACTTCAATAAAAATTTCCTTTTTTCATTCTAACCTATCAGGTAGCAGCATACTAGACTCACTACTTACTGCTAACCAATCTAAACCACAGACTCGACACTACGTCACCAGGCCCTCCCCTCTCTAGCCAAAACAGAGCATGAAGCATCAAGATGGTTAGGGCTGCCACGATCAGTCGACTCGTCACGACGATGTCGACCAACAACACAACCTTATTTTATAAACATTTTATAATTGCGCCTGCTGCGGCGCGGTCGGCGTTTTCTTCCTGTCTTTCTGCTCAGCTGAGGCGCTGAACAGACATGGATAGATGTTGAAACAAATGGAAATGGAGGTGGGGCCGTTTACGCTGCAGAAATCTTTGTTTCCCCACCACTGACGTATCTCCAGTTAAAAACCCAGGAAGTTTGAAAAAGGTCTACTGCAGACTTATTCGGTGAGGAAAAGGCAACAAAATAGTTTACCAACAAAAATGAAGACTTAACATTTAGTTAAATGCTGCTTACTAGATTCAGGTTATTTGCGGGACAACTCTAAAGAGTCTAATATTGTATTGCATTGACTGAGTTGTTTCTCTTGCTTTTTTTTTTTTCCATAATAGAAGAAAACCCCCACAAGAGTGTCGTGGTTCCACAGCAGAATAGATGGTGTTCTGATGCTTTATTTGCATAATCCTAATCTAAACTTTGCCTCCTCAGTGTTTCCTCTGACCTGCGCTGTTCAGAATTATGCGTGGGGGAAGTTTGGACTGGAGAGCACCGTGGCCAGACTGGTGGTCGGTGACGATCCACTTGCTGTCATAGAGGATAACAAGCCCTATGCAGAGGTAAGGACAGTTTTTAATCAGACCATACACCTGCATCATTTTCTCTACCCCAACCATTTTTCCATGTCTGATTCATTTTCATGTACAGTTTTATTTATTTTAAGGTTATGAACATTTTTAGACAAAGACAAAAAGCTCAAAATAATAAAATTGTGAGGAGCATCATTGCACCATGCATTTCAGATGTCATTCTTTTACATATAAGCACACAGAGTCAGATCTTACCGGTCTAACATACGTTTTGACCAGGCTTTGTAAAGCATGTCTTGTTGAAATCTGACAGCAACCATAACATGAATTTCTTCCGTGGTGTTGATCCAGTCTGTGATGGTTGGAATTAGGGATGAGCGAGTACACCACTATCTGTATCTGTATCTGTACTCGGAGTGGGCGTGGCATAACCCAGAAGTGGGCGTGGTTTACCCGGAAGTGGGTGTGGTTTACATCAATATATTATTTTAAGTTTGAAATTGATATGGAATGATCAGAAGTTGATATGTGTTATTGTTTATTTGAAAACTATTTACAGAGCAGCCTCAGAATTGAGATTAAATATTTTTTATCACAATGGTTAAGAAACTAATACAGAACAAGTGTTTCAATAAAATTAGAACATTAATATTTAAGTGCACGGATTAATACATCTGAACTCATGCAGTAGGAACTAGGAAATGCTAGAACCAGACAGAACTTTATGTATATTTTTTATTTTAATTTGATTAAACTGATTTTTTCTTAACATTCTTGCCATTTTGCCCCACACAAAGTTAAACAAAACAATGTGGATTAAGGTGTGTATGTCTGAGAGAGATAGAGAGGGTGAGAGGAAGAGAGATGGAGTTAAAAAAAATTAAAAAAACCCGACCGGAGTGACTGATGCAGAACGTCAGCTCTGTCTTGTCAAATGCACCATGTAAGTTACGAAAAAAGTAACTTGAAATATTCAACCGAAAAAGAGGCGAGCTGAAGAAAATCTAGGGAAAACTGAAGAAACGTGAGCAACAGTGAAGCAATCACAGCGAGATCCGTTACTGTCTGTGTGTGTGCGTGGATGAGCCGGACGGACTGCGCTCCCGGCTGGCTAGAGAGTTTTGTGTGTAGGGAGGGGCGGGCGCTCTATGTGACTGGCCAATCACAGAGCGTGAAGACAGTCAGTTACCCAATGAGGATTTTTCTTCAGCACGATTACAGATATTTCTGAGGTTTACTCGTCTCATGCTCGTATTCGTCAAAAATGCTTTATCCGTACCGGATACTCGTCTGAAACGAGTATCCGGCTCATCCCTACTTTGTATTATTAATAAAATGTTCTAAATTTCGTCCACATGCTACTGCCTACTAGGGATAGCTAGTTAGCTGGCAACACAACAGCTAAAGAAAACTATGCATGAGTCAGCATTTTCCTTTCTGAATAATTTCATTTGCACTTCTCAAAGATAGATTCTTACCAGTGGGCTTTCTCCTGAAAAAACTGAAGAGTTTCGACTGTTTTAAAAAAAAAAATGTTTTCTATGATCCATTGATAACTGCTAATCTTATCACAAGGTTTACTCCACTCCAACTAATCTCAGAACAAAGAGCTGGCAAAACACATAGTCGCAAGATGCCAAACATTTACATTAAGGCGGCGCCAAACACAACATTTCCATTTTTTCACAACATCCTTTTACCTGGGTGTACGCATTCCAGTGGTTGCAACCTCACTCAATATCGCACGCAGAGCACGTCACACACGCTCGTGTCCATTCAGAGCAGGCAAGATAGGAGGGGGGGGGTGAGTCACCACGGTAGTAGCAAGCCCAGCTTGCTGTGAGTTAGGGTTAGATGAGCGAGCCTGTGGCTGATGAGTGAAAAAATTATGAATAAATATTTGGGGCTTGACTGAAAACATTCGGGGCTGAAGTCCCGTCAAAATCGGCTGGTGACTCGGCTGGCTAACTCTCCAGTCAGAGACCTGAGATGTATCTAATACCAGGAAGATTTGTTTGGTTTCTACAGCAGCATTCTTGTTTCAGCTGTAATATAAGTTAGTGTTTAGGAATAAATGATTAATAAAGTCTCATTTAGCTTCACTGTCAGGGAGACGGCAGCAGTTAGCATGTAGCTAATGCTAGCTGGCTAGGAGGTGCTGCTGGTGGACACAAACACAGTACAGCAAAGTTATATTTACTAAATACAAACAACAAAAATGCTCAAACTTACCTTTTAAGAGTAATCCCCCAAGCTCTGGTCTCAATAATCCGCTGATTATAGCAGGAATAATCCCCACAGAACTCTGGCATCCTGTTACTGCCGCTGCTGTGGTCCATGTCTGCGGAAGCATGACCGATCCAAGATGGCGACCACATTTCCTGCGACCAATAGGGGGGCTATCACTTGGTGTTAATCACCTCTTGTTACCCCCTGCGTACTACACGACACTCAGCCCAAAACTTGCCCCAATCATGTAGATTCTCACACGAGGGGAAAATGAGCTCAAAAATGTGAAAAGGTCGCACAGTGTGCTCCCGGCTTAAGAGCTTCGTTGCAACATGTGAGAAAGCACGCTCTCCAGGGCTGTACAGTGCAACTTATATGTCACACGTGCAATGAAAAACACTCTCTGCGATAAACAATTTTTAGACGTTGCACTCGTGCAACATCTTTTCAAGTTACATTTACGCCCTTTATTGTACAAGGTAAGTTTTTGTGTAAGGAAGATGCTTTTTACTAGCGCACAATGTGCTAATAGAGAGCCTAAGTCTCCTCCCTTTCTGGTCGGCTCATGAGTCCCTGGAAGAACGGAAAAATGAACGCAAGTCAACGGGGCTAAAAGCTATTTTCTAATCCGCTTGGCCTTAGACCCTGGATCACATGTTGTTCTGCAGTTTAAATGAAAAGTAGTGATGGGTGTTCCACCGCTTGAACGGTGCGGAGCGGTGGAGAAACACGTTTCAACAGTGGAACCGACCGGAATAGCTAAAATTAAATTTTCTCTGGTTGTTGGTACAATTGCAAACAGCACAACATCTTCCCGAGCTGCCTGAGTACATTTATTGAGGGTAAATATTTTTTTAAACCCTCTTCAAATGTTCAAAAAACTGTTACTAGCAGCTAAACCTGACAGTACAAATGAAATGAATGGGAATGCTCCACATCCGGCATCTCACCGGTTGTTGCTTGCATCAGCGTTTCTCCATGAGGCCACTCAAATATAAGGCGGGTAAGGGTGGCAGTTGTTATAGTTGATGATGAGAGGAAGACTCCAGTGGGAGAAGAAGAAAACACGGTTATATTAGAACTTGGTTTAAAATCAAAACTCAGATTTCTTCATTCTAAATCTGGTTAATTAGGTTATTTTCTCCCTTAACTTTCTTAAAAACACATTACAGAACTATGACGGAATATTTAAAAAAATAAAAAGCATTTGTTTTAAACATACCTTCTGGGAGTTCACCTGGGTTCAAAGTCCAGCTAAATACAAACTTACGCTGTTTGCCTCATTACAAAATTTAGAAAATGAAAATGTTAATTCTTGTTTTGTGTCCTCTTCATCTTAGCTGTAGCTGGGGCCCCTGCAATGATGATCCAGCCCTGCTCATCTTCAAATATTGCAAGGGCTTTGGGGAATAAAGCATAACTTTGAGTGGTAGAGGGCTTTGTCCGTTGTACTGTTTGTAGAAGACCTGATAGTGGAGAGACATCTCTTGGTCAGAGTTGGAGTCCAGCTGCATGCACAAGTCAAACAACAAAAGAAATGAAGTAACTGCATTGAAAGATAGGAGCAGTTTGTGGGAGAGGTGGCTGATGTATTATTCAGTAACTCTGAAGGATTGCTACCTTTGTATTTTGTCTGCAGACCCCGTTTTTCTTGTGTGATATATATTAAAATTTAATTAATAACAAATAAAACTGTATAAACTTTTTTTAAGTAAAAACTAAATATAAAAATGAATAAAGAATGTAAAACTACCTCAATGACTTAAAGTCATCAATAATATGTGATCAGGAGTTTGAACTGCCTCTACTTACTAACAGAAGGGATGACTGTTTCAGTTGTGGATGGGGGCCCACCCTAAAGGCGACGCCCAGATCAAAGACAATCGGATTGCCCAAACAACCCTGGGCCAGTGGATTGCACACTACCCAGCATGCCTCGGCTCCAAAGTGAAGGACGCTTTTCAGGGTCAGCTGCCCTTCCTCTTCAAGGTTCTGTCTGTCAATACAGCTTTGTCCATACAGGCCCACCCCAACAAGGTGAAAAGCACACAGACACACACACACACACACCCTTTTCTAGCTCAACCTCCATTATGCATTATGTCATATTTTACAATGATTTATTTATCTTTATCCAACAGTTTTTTCTGCTAAAAGTGTTTGTTTGAACAGAGCTGATAAAATTCAGAGCAGGTTTAAAACTTTTGCAACAAGCATATAACCCTTCTAAAACCTGCTTTTACTGTCACTGGTGGGTTATGAAAATACTTCAGTGTCATATACAGTAGGATGCAAAGGTTTGGGCAGCCTTGTTAATCTTCATGGTTTTCTTGGTTGTTACAATAAAAAATCTTCAGTTAAATATATCTAATGGTAGGGCTGCACAATATATCATTATCGCGATATCAGCATGTGCAATATGCATAAAGCAAAGAACAGATAAAAATCGTAGTGAATGGTCAGCTCAAATGTTTGCTACACATAATGCATTCTGTCAGTCAAACGGAAGCACGATGTTTCTTAACACATCAAATAGAACTCCACCCTTTTGGCCAATTGGGTGGGTTCTCATAGATCAGATGCCCACCCCCGAGGCTAACGGCACTTCATTTTGATAGATAGCAAACACCTGAGTTAGCTTTGCTCTGATCTATCTGCTGATTCTGCTTTTCCCGGGATCCACTGATCGCCTTTTCTTGTTCATTTTATTTTTCCCTTTCCTCACATCTTTTGCTTTTCTCATTTTTAGGATTTTTTTTGTAAGTATTTTCATTTGTTTTTGATGATTTTTGTCCCTGAGTTAAGTTTTTATTTGTCGCACGTGTAACGGAACGGAATGACTGTTTTTTCCCTCCTCAGCTCAAGACTAGTCTGCATGAGATAGGGTCTCAAGGTCTCATGCATTCCTTCTAACCTGCTTATTTTCAGCTCAACAGAAGAATGAAGAATGAACTCTTTTCTTTTAATTAATCAAAGAACTCTATTTTAATAAAGCTAATCCATCAAAGTGTTAGTCAATAAATAAGATGTGACCGACCTGTGAAATCAAAATATTAATTACCTTATTATAATCCTATAAAATATAAAGGTACTGTGACTTTAAGTGTTCCAACAGGACTCATTTCACGTAGCGTTAAAAAGACATAACACATTCCTTTCAGTGATCCAATCAGAATCTTACAGATCTGACGGAGGCGTGGTTCTGATGGTGTTTAGTAATTTTTCATTCGACAATAAACCATAACATCCGAAGTATAAAATATGCCACGTCAGCTCTAATGCAGTTCAAAGCGTTCCAGAGAAAGTGACTGAGTGGCCAATCCTAATCTCAACTCTTTAACCGAAAGAACAACAACAAGCTGAAAAGAAATATTCGTTGCGATTCCAACAGCGCCAACAGTTCCTTTCAGAATAAAAGCTGAACCATCCAGACCCAGCCTTGGGTCTCACCAGACACCACAACCTGTCGTGTACCCGGAAGTAACTCAAAGACTGGTCTGATCGGAACTGCGGCTTTTCCTACCGGCTCGGTTTCAGAGAGGGTCCACTGGATCTCGATATTCCTGATCTACAGAGGACTTCCACGAAGGGTAGGTAGACCGACATGATGGTGTCTCATGTGTTTCTGAACCTCCTAACCAAGGCTTAATGCGAAAACAACACCTTCAGTTCCCGTCAGAACAATCGCTTCATTCGGATTTGCTGGTTCTGATTTAACATCACACGTCATTCATTCACCGTCTTATCCATTTTAGTTACACTATACATTTAGTTTTAATGTCAGTCTAGTTTAATTTGTTAGTAAAAAAAATTCTTAACTTTTAAACTTGACTCTCCCTCTTCTGTTGTCTCTGAGTGAATACGGAGCGGTTTTCTAATCCCTGCATTAAAAAGATCCAATCTTCTGGTTTAAATAACCCACCAATCTGTAAGGTGGATTTCATATTTCCTTTGGAATCCCACGCCTTATGGCTCATTAAATAACTGTAATCTATAATTCATTACACACATAATATCGTCATCGCAATATTAATCACTGTTATCGCATATTTCAGGTTTTCCTGATATTGTGCTGCCCTACCTTATAGGAAACTGTAAGATTTGAGAAGTGAAACAAAGTTTATAGGATTTACAAAAAGTGCAGTAATTGTTAAGCTGGTGCATACATTTGGGCACTGATGTCATTTTAATTATTCCAAAACCTTTAAAAGTAATTATTGGATTTGGAGCTCAAAATTGGTTTGGTAAGCTGAGTGACCCTTGACCTAGATACACAGCTGGATCCAGTTGTGAGAGTTTACTCTGAAGAGTAGCAGCATGGAGGTCTGAAAGGAACTTTTAAATAAAAACATATATATGTATGTATGTATGTGTATATATATATATATATATATATATATATACACATACATACATGTATGTATGTATGTATGTATATATATATATATATATATATACATACATATATATATATCTATATTTAATTTACTAATAAACAAAAACACTTCTGAAAAATGCAAACATAAAGCCGTAGTATGTGGTTTTATCACCTGTTGTAACATGTGACAAACATACTTGTATTTGTCCCCGTTGAAGCCGTTCTGGTATAGTTCTGATCATAAACAGGATTACATAAACGTGACTTTGTGATTGTTTCTGTCATTAGGAGCTAGCTGCCAGTCTTCACGCTCAGTTTCCAGAACATTATCCCGACAACAACCACAAGCCAGAGATGGCCATCGCCCTCACACGCTTCCAAGGCCTCTGTGGCTTTAGACCAGTTGTAGAAATTCTGAGCTTCCTTCAGCGTGAGTCCTGGTGTTGTGTATTGTGCCAGGTCTTCAGACAACTGGAGCAATATGTTTTACTGTACATTAATTTCTACCATTTGCTGTATTTGTGCTGTGTCCCAGAGGTCCCGGAGTTCTATGCGCTGGTGGGCCAGGAAGCAGCGGAAGAGCTGCAGAGCAGCATGGGAGATGAGATTCGTTCAAGCCAGGCTCTGAAAAAGTGCTTCACAAGGATGATGAGCTGTGAGAAGAAGGTCTTCGTGGATGAATTGAATGAGCTGGTTAAAAGAGTGTCTGAGGAAGGTGAGGCTTTAATAACCCTTTTTACAAGACACATCGTTCTGGCAAATCGGCGTAATATTACTCACACAGTGTCTCTTATACGCGCGCCATGCTGGCTTGGAATTACACCAATTTGACGCATTCATTCCGCTTCGCTTGGCAGTAATAATGCGGTAATTGTCTGTCTTATAAACGGCGATTGCACCTTGGGAAACAGAGGGAGGTGTCATGACGACGTGGGGAGTTATTGTCGAGCTCCAACCGGCAACTATATTGAAAATGAAAGTAAACACAGGCCGTAAGTTTTGCTTTGAGAACAAAATCAGCTGAGACGGCAAACTCCGTTAGAGCTGGAGCTCAGATGACCCAGAGACTGCATGGAGACTGTGGGGTCCAGACACCTTTAGGAGCAGCTTGTTAATGAGTGCAGTTTTGATCGCAGTAAAACGCAAGTTATGTCCAAGAGGAACAGAAGTCTGTGGCAGCGCAGGGAC
>SSNQ01034666.1:873765-896977 GCA_006942095.1 Nothobranchius kuhntae
CGCCCCCATACCCCCTTTATGCTGCCATCGCCTAATCTTTAAAAAAAAAAAAGGGCACGATTTTGCCACATTACCGCCACGGTCTGACCACTTATAAATAGTGATGGGTACTGAATTCGGTACCTTTTAATGCACCGACTGAATTCCATAGTACTGACTGAGTACCGATTCACGTCATATGCATTGTTTCCCTTACATAGGTAATATACAGTATTAAATTCAACAACTATACTAATCTGGTGTCATTTAAGACCTGGAATAAATGAATTTAGGAATGAACATTTGTTAACCCATCATTCAGGACTGTAGAGCATTCACATTAATAAAACTTTAGACTTAAACATATTGGAAATTCAACAAAATATGATTATGTATAACTTATAAAATTATAAAGTAATTTTATGAGCCAGAAAATATAAACTATATTTAAAGAAGTTAGATAAGAAGTTTTGCATCATCTGCAGCGTCTTGATGCCTTGTGATATAACACAGGATAAGTTCAGAATATTGGGTCAAGATGTTTATGTATTTAATTTATTTATGTATGTATTTAAGATCATCGATACTCAAACCGACACCTCTGGTGTCAGATTGACCTGTATGTAGAAGTTAACTTTTGGTCATTTGATGAAGTACATGGCCTTTCGGTACGTTACAAAAGGCGTTACAGTTTTTCAACCCTTTAACATCCAGAGCCTTTAACCCAAAGTCCCTGGAGTCTGCTTCCTTCCTTGAAGACTATATTATACAAGAATACAGTACCTGTTGTTCTCATTTGCATCCTACAAACTAATGGAATACTAACTTATATGACTTCAGCTTACGCTTCTTGCTCTTAGTTTCAGAGTTCCTGGATTTTTTAAAGGAAGATCTGTGCTTCTTCAGGGGTTTATAGGAAAGTGTTTTGCCCTCGTGAGTCGCACCCCATGTAGGACCCCCAGTTTTTGTAGTTCTGCACAAATTGGGTCAAACTTCTTTTCTGAACAATCCCAGTAGCCAAGTCTGGATAGAAACTAACCTGTTGATCTTTGTAATTCATATTTTTTTTTTATCCTGTGCAGAGATCAGGATTGGCTGTTAGTCTTTATAGTTGCAAAATTATAATGGCGGCTATTTCGTAGCCGTGGCGCAGCTCCACTCCTGAGCCTATGTAGGGGAAACACTAGTCAAATGTGCTCGATTGTTTAGTTGTCCCACCTTTCCCCTTCTGTGGCTCAACCGTATTAGTTGAAGCTATTAGTGAGCAGGAGAACATTATTACAAACTTGGCAGCAGAGCACTCAAAATGTTCGACTACATGACCACTCTAACCAGACCCCTGAAATTATCAATTTTAACTGACTGGGAACTAGTTTTATATGACACAGTGACATTTGATTTAAAGGGACTTTACGGAGTTTTGAATTTTTATGCTCGCGATTGCCCCCTCAGGCCAAAAGCGTAACGGCAGCTTCAATAGTAGACTCGTGCACGAGGCGCGCATGCTGTACGTGCACACTCCTTAACGAAAATAACAGCTGAGACAGTTGTGTGTGCGTGTGTGTGTGTGTGTGTGTGTGTGTGTGTGTGCGTGTGCGTGTGCGTGTGCGTGCGTGTGCGTGCGCGTGCGTGTGCGTGTGAGAGAGAGGCCCGGAGGACAGAGGACAGGAGAACGCGCAGCTAATTAATTAAATAATGTGGTTCTGTACCTTTCTCTTCAGCACAGCCGACAAAGGTTTAAGATGGGTCAGTCCTCCTGCATGCTCAGATCATTCCCTTCCCTTGCTTGAAAAATTGTTCCAAAATGAAAGTTGAACCCACATCTTTTTATCTGTGAATTCAATGCCGTTCGGCGAGTCTCAAATAAACATTTGGGCATCTTACTGTAAAAAAATATACCATTAATGTAAAAAATAAACTCTAAATAAACGATGTTCACATCCAGAATCGAACCCAGGTCTTCTGCATGAGAGTCAGACATCTTACTAGGTGAGCTAAAGTGCCAGTGATGTTCCTTCTATCTGTAACTTTTATATCCTTGATGACAGCTGAAACAACGTCAAACCAAAGAACGGTTTGGAGCGAAAATGGCTATTTTGTTGCTAATTTGTAGGAAATATCTAGAAGAAAGTAGCTAAGGGTCCTCAGAAATGTAGCTAGCTTTGTCACTAGGCTTTAGGAACAGCGACAAAGTGGCATTGCCTCTCTCTCTGCTGCTAAAGCTATGGGCTATGCCTGAGCGTGAACGCGCATGAAGCAGCCTGCTCGACCCGAGCAGCTCTCTATTTCTGTGATTTGACAGAAAAACAGGCAATCACAGTAAAAATGCCAGGGCTTATTCTACAGGACCAGGGCATTGCAGGAGAATGTATGAAGAAGACATTTATTATTTCTATACGTGTCTTGGCTGTCAAACTTCCTTATAGTCCTTTTAAGTATCTTTCCAGAGTTTTCCCCTAAATGATATAGGATTTTTCAGAAATCCATAAAAGTGATTATCTTATCATGTACTGTGATATAATGTAATGAAAACATCTTTTTTTTTTTTGCTAAGCACGCCCCCTGCCCCGCAGAGCTCTGTGCAATAGCAAACTGAGCATTGACCAGAACTAACCAATAGCGTTAGACTAGCGCTTACAAGCTTCAAATTTAAGGAATACCTACAAAAAGGGGATGGAGAGATGATTTGTGTGATTATGCGCCACTAGATGGTGCCATCAAATAAGAGAAATACTCTGGAAAGAGACTTTGATTAAAAAGCATTTTTTTTTTTGTAAAGCTTGAGTCCATCCATCCATTCTCTTCTGCTTATCAGTAAGAGCTTGAGTTTACAATAATATCCATGTCTATTGTTTAATTCTCTACTTCATTATTTTTAATAAAAAAAAAATTGGGCAAATTTTCTTTAATGATTAAATTGCGATTAATCAAGATTAATTCCAAAGCCTCTAATTAATTAGCTTAATTTTTTTAATCTAGTCCCCCCCACCCTAATTGTTTTTACCACCACTGTCAATCATTTAGTTCTATTTAACCCTCCCACTGTCCTAATGGGTGTGATCCTGTGAGGAAAGTTGACCATTGAGCAGGGTTGATGGTTTGTCCCTTGGCTCCATTTGGCAGGAGTGAGGAGTGAGCACCACCTCACCCCTGCCACATAGACCTCAAGGGATCAACCATCAATCCTGCTCAACGGTCTACTTTCCTCGCGGGGTCACCCATACAGACAGTGGGAGTGTTATATTTATAAATCTTTATATGGAATCATTTGTTTACATTTTTAAGTGTAAATCATTAAGTCAGTGCTTGAACATAGAGAATACACTTTAGCGAATAAAATCCTCACAAATATCAATAAAAGGCTCAAGACCAAATACTGAACCTTGAGGTACCTCAGGTAAACACTGTGCATCCTCTTTTGCCTGTACTTTGACATTCCCACTAGGTGGCAGCAGAGTTTCCTGTCCTTGTCCTTCAACCTTACAAACGGAGCATTAAACGGGTAGAAATGCAGCTTTGCTCCTATAAATATGTCTGGTGTGTTCAGGTGCAGCAGGAAAGGACACGTCCAGCAGCAACGGTGAGCTGCTGCTTCGTCTCCACTCCCAGTATCCTGGAGACATCGGCTGCTTCTCCATATACTTCCTGAATTATGTGGTTTTGGAACCGGGCCAGGCCATGTTTCTCGGTGCCAACGAGCCTCATGCCTACATCCATGGTGGTCAGTGACGTTTTGCTTTTTATATTTATCTGGTGTCCACAACAGGCCCCATTAGAGACAGATGACTTCAGTTGTTTAAAAAACACACACACACACATTAAAGCTGGTGTAGCTGGGTAATGGGAGTCTGAATAAAAGTTGTGTGTGAAAATAATCAGCACCATTTTCAGGATTTTGTAGCAGGCGACTCAAAGTCCAGTCAGATATGAGGCTGATGAGTTTAGTTTGCTGACCTATCCCAGAAATGGCTCCTGGAACAGTTTAACGTGGGTGCTGTCTCTTAGCTTAGCTTAGCATCTGTCTGTTATTTTCTAGATTGTATCGAATGCATGGCCTGCTCTGATAATACCGTCAGGGCTGGCCTGACACGGAAATACATCGACGTCAACACTCTGTGTGAGATGTTAAACTACAAACCAGCATCAGCCTCCTCCAAGATCTTCCCTGGTGTCCCGGATCCCTCTGACCCCTATGTAACGTTGTACAACTCCCCAGTGCCAGACTTCAAGGTCATAAAGATCCAGGTAGGGGACTTCCTTAGTTTCACCTTAACATTTACATCCATCTTACATGTTTTGGTTCTGCAGAGAGCTCTTTGTTTCTGCTGCTCCTTGGTTTTGCCTCTGCTTTGAGGTTTTGCTTTTGCAAGATGGGTTACGTGGATGTTGATCATTTGTAAGGAACACGGGGCAACGTCGGTTGCACGGGCCTGGTTTGGATTTTAGGAGTCGGATGGTGAGCTGAAAAACATCCATCCATTTTCATCCGCTTATCCGAGTCGGGTCGCAGGGGCAGCAGCCTAAGCAGGAAGGCCCAGACTTCCCTCTCCCCAGCCACTTGGGCCAGCTCCTCCGGGGGAATCCCAAGGCGTTCCCTGGCCAGGTGAGAGACATAATCCCTCCAGCGTGTCCTGGGTCTTCCTTTAGGTCTCCTCCCGGTTGAACGAGCTCGGAAAACCTCACCAGGGTGGCGTCCAGGAGGCATCCTGACCAGATGCCCGAGCCACCTCAACTGGCTCCTCTCGATGTGGAGGAGCAGCGGGTCTACTCCGAGTCCCTCCTGGATGACCGAGCTTCTCACCCTATCTCTTAAGGAAGAGCCCAGCCGCCCTGCAGAAAAAACTCATGTCAGCCGCTTGATCTCATTCTTTCGGTCACTATCCAAAGCTCGTGACCATAGGTGAGGGTTGGAACGTAGATCAACTGGTAAATCAAGAGCTTTTCTTTCTGACTCAGCTCTCTCTTCACCATTACAGACTGGTACAACGCCTGCATCACTGCAGATGCAGCACCAATCCACCTGTCGATCTCACGCTCCGTCTTTCCCACACTCATTAACCAGACCCCGAGAGCTGAAAAACATCCTTAGTAAAATATGCCAGGTTAGAGTAAAGTCGTGTCAGCGTAAAAAGCTTGTTAACACCAAATCCCTTAAATGCCGTTGGTTTTTTAACCTGATGATCACACAAGGCTTTCGAACTTTGTGGACATCTCCTGTGACAAGGACAGTTTTTCCTCACAGTGCTTTCCTGTTACAGCTGTTTATCCCATTAAGTTAAATAGATCTAATCCCACCCCCCTCTCGCTCTGTGCTGGTGTGCACCATAGTGGGTCAGAAGGTCATTAGAGACCCTAAGAAGAGCTGTTTCAGTAGAATGAGCTCTACGAAAACTTGACTGGAAGCTATCAAAGATGTTGTGTTCATCAAGAGCAGCTGTGAGCTGTTCAGCCTCAAGCTTTTCCAAGATTTTGGAGATGAACAGAAGTTTAGAGATGGGTCTGAAGCTGCTATGGAGAGAGGTGTCAAGACTTGTTTTTTTAAGAAGCGGGTGGATTACAGCGTTCTTAAAGTAAGCAGAGACCTGACCAGAGTAGCATTAAAGCTTCTTTCTGGAGTATTTATCTTATCAGATGGTACCATCTAGTGGCTGACAAGCATATCACACAAAACGTCTGTCGCTCTGTTTAAGATGGCGACTTCACGTTTCTGTTTATAAATGTACTTCTGTATTGACAAATAGCTGAAACACGTTGTTTTACAAGTATTATTCTCATGTCATGTTTCTTCTTCCGGCTCTTGGAGGGTGCAGACACTTTTCTTCTCCTCTCCTCCATATCTTATCCTCAAGGCCTTTGTCTGTCTGTGTGTGCTGGGTGCACGGCTGCTTCTGCATCTTTTCTGGAAACTGAAATTCACTAAAATGGATCTCGCCAGTTGGTCACTCAACACGGTTGATAAAATTTTTTCAACTATGAGAACGGGAGAAGGGGCTCCTGGATGCCCCTCCGGGACAGACCAGCTGTCTGTGGAGGACTCTGAAGATGTGTGGATATTCGTGGTGTTGGTGTCGGGTTTCCTGCTGATTGGCATTGGAGGCTTCCTGGCTTACCGGAAAATTAACGAGCTGTTAAGGAATATTGGTCTGATCCCCGAGCTCAGAGATGGATTGCACCGCGCGCGCTGTGAATTCACAGACTCACATAATTGTCGAGATGAATCGTAAGCTTGGAACTTTGGCCGAGATTCATTCATTGGCACAGAAGATGGATGCCATCAAGGATAGAGTGGACGAATCAGCACGGATTGGGATAGTTTAATGTCCATTATTGTGATTTTGAGAGGTTGAGGACCAACAAACTTAAGACAGAGAGGAAATTATCTCTGTCTGGCCCCAAAACTATTTCTAATTGGAATCTGGCGCCCTTGAGCCTTCAAGGCTACAACGAACCCCCCCCCCCCCCAGAAGATATATGGAATGTGCCGTCGCTATGGCAAATCAACTCTGTCTCCTTTCCCAGCCTGGGCGGGACTGCGGGAAGGCCGCTGAAACGTTCCAGGGTCACTGCAACCCTCCAAACCTCAATGCCCTATCCACACTGAGGTGACATGCGCTGCTTCGTGGCTGCAGGAACTGAAGTAGGGATAGTCCCAACTCACCACGCCACCTAGTGGACACTTGTGTTGTCTGAAGTCTGTTGCATATCTGTCTGAGGTGTTTTTTTGCAGAGCAAAGCTGCCCTCCCTATGGAGGGTAACTCTGAAGTGCCTTTTTCCCCCTCCACCAGAACCAATCCTCATGTAACCCTCTGATCTCTATTAAGGTAGCGCAACTCAGGGTTGCGAATGACCGCAGTCACCAATTCTTGTCATGTGTCTTGCCCATGTATGTCTGATTAATAAAGACTCTTTGATTGATTGATTGATTGATTGATTAGAGACTTACTTGTCTGTGAAAAGTTCATCAACTCTGCATCAGCTGAGTATTCTTTAAAGCTGAAGCAGGTAAGCGGTAGTCTAATGCTATTGGTAAGTTCTGGTCGGCGCTCAGTTTCCTATTGCATGGAGCTCTGCGGGACAGGGGGCGTTGTTAGCCAAAAAAATATGTATTGCCTACATTATATCACAGTACATGATGAGATAATCACTTTTACGGATTTTTGACAAATCATAATTTCTGAAATGGGAAAACTCCGAAAAGAAGCATTAATTATAGAGAGCATGCTGGGACCGATGGACTGAAAAGCACTTTTAAACAAAGATGAGGGTAAGATGTCGAGGGGGCATGCAGAGGTCTTCATAGAGTTAACTAGTTTGGTTAACTCAGGCAAAGAAACAGGAGCAAAGCTATCTAGGATGATGGGCCTGGTTGGAGTCGGGAGAGGCAGCGATAAGGCTGAAGGAGAGATGCTAGATCTAACTTTATTGACTTTGTCCACAAAGAAAGACAGAAAGTTCTCACAGTCTGTAACAGAGTGGATGGAGGCTGTAGGAGAGGCAGGAGACACGATGCTGCTGATGGTGTTAAACAGCACCTTGGGGTTCCCTTTGCTCTGGGACACCAGGTTGGAGAAATAGGAAACCCTAGCGTCTCTGACTGCAGAGTTAAAGGATGTCAGAAGATCCTTTTAGGTGCAGCAGATGGGCGTGGAGATGGGTTTTCTTCCACAAACGCTCAATTTTTCTGCATTGGCGCTTCAGGCCGCGAAGGCTGTCATTAAACCAGGGAGTAGGGTTCACTGCAGGAACTGATCTGGTTCTGACAGAACAGATGTTGTCCAGAATGGGGAGGCAGTGATCCTTAAACTGAGAAGTTAAGGAATCTGGGTCGTTATCAGAAGAACAGGGTGGATCAAAAGCAGCAGAAAAATTGCTAGCTGTGCTCTCATTAAGAAAACGAGAACTAACCATACGGTGAGCAGGAGGTGGGGACGCAGAAACTGACAAGTTAAAGAAAATGCAATGGTGATCTGAAATCTAAACGTCCTCAGGACAAACACTGTCAGCATTTAGACTCAGGGTAAAAACATGGTCCAGAGTGTGCCCCCTGGTGTGTGTGGGGCCAGAAACATGCTGGGTAAAGCTGAAGGAGTCCATAAGGCTGGAGAAATTAATGGCAAAGAGATCGGAGGGATCATCAACGTGGATGTTAAAGTCACCCACAATCACCAGTTTGGACAGCTTCACAGTGGAGGACAGAAAGTCACTAAACTCCTGAAGGAAAGAACTGTNTAGCATCTGTCCCTTTATTTTCTAGATTGTATCGAATGCATGGCCTGCTCTGATAATACCGTCAGGGCTGGCCTGACACGGAAATACATCGACGTCAACACTCTGTGTGAGATGTTAAACTACAAACCAGCATCAGCCTCCTCCAAGATCTTCCCTGGTGTCCCGGATCCCTCTGACCCCTATGTAACGTTGTACGACTCCCCAGTGCCAGACTTCAAGGTCATAAAGATCCAGGTAGGGGACTTCCTTAGTTTCACCTTAACATTTACATCCATCTTACATGTTTTGGTTCTGCAGAGAGCTCTTTGTTTCTGCTGCTCCTTGGTTTTGCCTCTGCTTTGAGGTTTTGCTTTTGCAAGATGGGTTACGTGGATGTTGATCATTTGTAAGGAACACGGGGCAACGTCGGTTACACGGGCCTGGTTTGGATTTTAGGAGTCAGATGGTGAGCTGAAAAACATCCATCCATTTTCATCCGCTTATCCGAGTCGGGTCGCAGGGGCAGCAGCCTAAGCAGGAAGGCCCAGACTTCCCTCTCCCCAGCCACTTGGGCCAGCTCCTCCGGGGGAATCCCAAGGCGTTCCCTGGTCAGGTGAGAGACATAATCCCTCCAGCGTGTCCTGGGTCTACCTTTAGGTCTCCTCCCGGTTGAACGAGCTCGGAAAACCTCACCAGGGTGGCGTCCAGGAGGCATCCTGACCAGATGCCTGAGCCACCTCAACTGGCTCCTCTCGATGTGGAGGAGCAGCGGGTCTACGCCGAGTCCCTCCCGGATGACCAAGCTTCTCACCCTATCTCTTAAGGGAGAGCCCAGCCACCCTGCAGAAAAAACTCATGTCAGCCGCTTGATCTCATTCTTTCGGTCACTACCCAAAGCTCGTGACCATAGGTGAGGGTAGGAACGTAGATCGACTGGTAAATCGAGAGCTTTTCTTTCTGACTCAGCTCTCTCTTCACCATCACAGACTGGTACAACGCCTGCATCACTGCAGATGCAGCACCAATCCACCTGTCGATCTCACGCTCCATGTTTCCCACACTCATGAACCAGACCCTGAGAGCTGAAAAACATCCTTAGTAAAATATGCTGGGTTAGAGTAAAGTTGTGTCAGCGTAAAAAGCTTGTTAACACCAAATCCCTTAAATGCAGTTGGTTTTTTAACCTGATGATCACACAAGGCTTTCAAACTTTGTGGACATCTCCTGTGACAAGGGCAGTTTTTCCTCACAGTGCTTTCCTGTTTCAGCTGTTTATCCCATTAAAGCCGGGCGTACACTGTGCGACTTTTTCACTTTTTTGAGCCGATTTTCCAGTCGTGCGAGAATCTACGACATCGGGGCGAGTTTTGCGCCGAGCGGTCGTGTAGTGTACAGAGGGTTACGAGAGGCGATTAACACCACGTGACCAGCCGCCGATCAGCAGTCGTGAGGTCGCATGGACTTCTGGCGTGTTTAATATTTCGCTCGTCCCTCGTGAGGGTATCGCACTGTTGAAGCGGCGCTGCAAGCAGCTGCGACCCAAAATGTATCAGAACCGCTCACTCGCTGTTCGTTTTAATTTCTGCACGTTTTTTTTACTCACAAAGATTGTCAAGAAAGCGTGTTTGTCGTGTTCATGTCAAATTAAACTGATCACAAAACACAGATTTGCTTTCTTTATTTCGTTTTCGTCATCCAACCCCATAAATCCCTGTGTGTCCTGCAGCACTCCCGAAGGACAACAGGCAAAACAAGACAAAAAAGTCTGACGTGTTGAGTAAGAATTGCTATTTTTAGCATACTTTTAGGGCCAATGTGTTGCTACCAGACGTACAGTGTGAGCAGTCAGGTCGCATCCGAGAACTGGGTCGTACAGTGTGAGCGCCTGGCTCGTGAGATCTGCCCTGCGAGGCAGTCGTACAGCTTGAGCTGAAGCTGAGTACTACGAGTGAAAAAGTCGCACAGTGTACGCCCGGCTTAAGTTAAATAGATCTAATCCCACCCCCCTCTCGCTCTGTGCTGGTGTGCACCATAGTGGGTCAGAAGGTCATTAGAGACCCTAAGAAGAGCTGTTTCAGTAGAATGAGCTCTACAAAAACTTGACTGGAAGCTATCATAGATGTTATGTTCATCAAGAGCAGCTGTGAGCTGTTTAGCCACAAGCTTTTCCAAGATTTTGGAGATGAACGGAAGTTTAGAGATGGGTCTGAAGCTGCTATGGAGAGAGGTGTCAAGACTTGTTTTTTTAAGAAGCGGGTGGATTACAGCGTTCTTAAAGTAAGCAGAGACCTGACCAGAGTAGCATTAAAGCTTCTTTCTGGAGTATTTATCTTATCAGATGGTACCATCTAGTGGCTGACAAGCATATCACACAAAACGTCTGTCGCTCTGTTTAAGATGGCGACTTCACGTTTCTGTGTTCTAAATGTACTTCTGTATTGACAAATAGCTGAAACACGTTGTTTTACGAGTATTATTCTCATGCCATGTTTCTTCTTCTGGCTCTTGGAGGGTGCAGACACTTTTCTTCTCCTCTCCTCCATATCTTACCCTCAAGGCCTTTGTCTGTCTGTGTGCTGGGTGCACGGCTGCTTCTGCATCTTTTCTGGAAACTGAAATTCACTAAAATGGATCTCGTCGTTGGTCACTCAACACAGTTGATAAAATTTTTTCAACTATGAGAACGGGAGAAGGGGCTCCCGGATGCCCCTCCGGGACAGACCAGCTGTCTGTGGAGGACTCTGAAGATGTGTGGATATTCGTGGTGTTGGTGTCAGGTTTCCTGCTGATTGGCATTGGAGGCTTCCTGGCTTACCGGAAAATTAACGAGCTGTCGAGGAATATTGGCCTGATCTCCAAGCTCAGAGATGGTTTGCACCGCGCTGTGAATTCACAGACTCACATAATTGGACAAGATTCATTCATTGGCACAGAAGATGGATGCCATCAAGGATAGAGTGGACGAATCAGCACGGATTGGGATAGTTTAATGTCCATTATTGGGATTTTGAGAGGTTGAGGACCAACAAACTTAAGACAGAGAGGAAATTATCTCTGTCTGGCCCCACAACAATTTCTAATCGGAATCTGGCGCCCTTGAGCCTGCAAGACTACAACGAATGGGAAAACTCCGAAAAGAAGCATTAATCATAGAGAGCACGCTGGGACCGATGGACTGAAAAGCACGTTTAAACAAAGATGAGGGTAAGATGTGGAGGGGGCATGCAGAGGTCTTCATAGAGTTAACTAGTCTGGTTAACTCAGGCAAAGAAACGGGAGCAAAGCTATCTAGAATGATGGGCCTGGTTGGAGTCGGGAGAGGCAGCGATAAGGCTGAAGGAGAGATGCTAGATCTAACCTTATTGACTTTGTCCACAAAGAAAGACAGAAAGTTCTCACAGTCTGCAACAGAGTGGATGGAGGCTGTAGGAGAGGCAGGAGACGCGATGCTGCTGATGGTGTTAAACAGCACCTTGGGGTTCCCTTTGCTCTGGGGCAGGTTGGAGAAATGGGCACCCCTTGCGTCTCTGACTGCAGAGTTAAAGGATGTCAGAAGATCCTTTAGAAACAGCAGATGGACGTGGAGACGGATTTCTTCCACAAGCGCTCAACTTTTCTGCATTGGTGCTTCAGGCTGCGAATGCTGTCGTTAAACCATGAAGTAGGGTTCACTGCAGGAACTGATCTGGTTCTGACAGGACAGATGTTGTCCAGGATGGAGAGGCAGTGCTCGTTAAAGTGAGAAGTTCAGGAATCTGGGTCATCAGAAGAACAGGGTGTATGAAAAGCAGCAGAACATTTGCTAGCTGTGCTCTCATTAAGAAAACGAGAACTGACCAAAGTCGATGACCGAAAGAACGAGGTCGCAGATACAAGCGGCCCAAATGAGTTTTCTCCACAGGGTGGCTGGTCTCTCTCCTAGAGAAAGGGTGAGAAGCTCGGTCATCCGGGACGGGCTTGGAGTAGACCCGCCGCTCCTCTACGTTGAGAGGAGCCAGTTGAGGTGGCTCGGGCATCTGATTAGGATGCCTCCTGGACGCCTCCCTGGTGAAATTTTCCAGGCACGGCCAACCGGGAGAAGACCCAGGACTATGTCTCTTACCCAGCCAGGGAACACCTTGAGGTTCCCCCAGAGGAGCTGGCCCAAGTGGCTGAGAAGAGGGAAGTCTGGGCCTCGCTGCTTAGACTGCTGCCCTACGACCCGACCCAAATAAGCACCCAGAAATGATTGGATGGATGGATGCTGTTAACAGTTTCATCAACTTTGTACCTAGGTCTTATAAGTGCATGGTTGCCATGGTAACAACTGACTCTTTTGATCTATCTAAACACAAGGGCCAAAAGTGTAAAGGTAATAGTTCTCTCAGGCCACAAAAATATGTAATTAGAAAACGGCAAAAATGATTTAATAGTGATTTTTTTTTTATCATTAACACTGGTCAAAAATAAGCATTTTAGTAAAATCTTTAACAAAGAAATGTAGCAGTGTATGTCTACATCAATAGTCTGACGAGATAGAAATAATCATTCTAGGATGATCATTAGACTTGGCTCAAAGTCACTCTGAGGGCCACACTTTGGACTCGCCTGATCTGAGGGAGGATTTTAGACACTAATAAAAAAGATTAAAGCTAACTGGTTGCTATAATAGGAGTGAACCATTAGTGCCTGCACCTTTGCTGTCTTCTAGGGATTGAGTTGATGTAATTACACTCACATGGGTATACTACTTAATGTGACATGTCACCATCAAACCAATGTCATGTCACTAAGTAGGCTCCCCTGTCTCCCTGCAGGTCCCTCCCTCAGTGAAGGACTACTGTGTGGCTGCTGTGGACAGCGCTAGCATCCTCCTGGTCATTGAGGGTGATGCCATAGCAACCTCTGCTGCTGCCTTTTCTGACCTCACAATGAAACGTGGTTCTGTCCTGTTTGTCTCGGCCAATGAGAGCCTATCCCTGCACATCACCTCCCAGTCTGGAGTGACCCTGTTCAGAGCCTGCTGCCTGTTGTAGGAGTGTGTGTGTGTGTGTGTGTGTGTGTGTGCATCCAGCCATCCTTTCTAATTAAACCCTTTGTGAGCACAGCTCTTGCAGGCCTCTTGCTGCTGCTGCACCGGCAGCACCTGAAACAGTAAAACAACTCAGACTTGGTTTAATTAGCCTTTAGAGATTCTGATATAGTGAAGATTGTGATATTTAAAAACTATTTAATTGCTGTTTTGGATCATAAATCAATAAGCAGAAGTTTCAAAGACATTTTTTTGAACCAATAAATTCCAGAACAATCAAAGTGTTTTGTGTTTTTTTTTCCTACCCAATAAGAAATGCTGGTGACAAACCACACATTTGATTTTGAGTCGAGAACAAATGAGGGACATCGTGTGTTAACGCTTCCTGTCTGGTGGACCGGGCTGAGGTCTAAGCACATGGATAAGCACACTGCGCTTCATCCAGTTGATCTCAGCAGCTACAGGAACAGCAATGATGACTTAACATTTGTTATCTAGGCCGACCGGTCTTTAGAAGCAATCATCGGCATATAAATATTGGACAATGGGTTTCCATAGGCTCCAATAACACATTTTTGAAGATAGATGGGAGGTGGCCACCACCGCCATTTTGACCGTGTCACAGGTTCCGTCAAGCCCAGACAATTCCACAAAAGGGAAGAGAGGAGGAGCTGAGGGTGGGGCTGTAAGGCTGGGATCAACTGACGACACCCGGTCGAACTAGCTACAAGCTAACCCAAAGCTAACGCGGAGGTGGGAGCTAAGCTAACGGAGGTAGCAACCTAGCTACAACCGGAGTTAACTGTGCACAACACCAGAGCTTCTGAGTCAGAGATACGCCGGGCTGACCGCTGGGTAAAACCGGGTGGAACACAGAGGTCTCNCCCGGGATGGGGTGGCTCTGCTCAGTGTGTGGTGTCGGTGGTGGGTGTGTGTGTGTGTGTGTGTGTGTGTGTGTGTGTGTGTGTGTGTTAGCCTGGCAAGCCAGACTAAATAAATGTATTATTTAGTCTGGCCACGCTCCATTGACGGCTCTCGGTTGTGGGGCGGGTTCTACCGTTGTCTTTCAAATGATCTCCGCATGCTACTGGACAATGAATGTGACATACTCTTGTTTCACTCTGTTGCATCATCCCACCCACCAGGCATATAGAGTGCCCTGATTGGCCCACAAAGCGGATTAAGCTCTGTGATTTGTTCACTAAGCAGATAGAGCACTATGATTGGCCCACCATTATGGACCAATCACAGCTCTTTGTGTTTGAAACCCCCTCTAGAGCTGTGATTGGCTAGCCAGAGTCCTGGTAGGAGCTGCTGAGGTTCCAATGGAGCATGCCTAGACCATTCTTTGCAAAGCAAGAATTTGGTCTAGTTCACTAGGCTAGAGGTGGCCACCACCGCCATTTTGACCGTGTCACAGGTTCGGTCAAGCCCAGACAATTCCACAAAAGGGAAGAGAGGAGGAGCTGAGGGTGGGGCTGTAAGGCTGGGATCAACTGACGACACCCGGTCGAACTAGCTACAAGCTAACCCAAAGCTAACGCGGAGGTGGGAGCTAAGCTAACGGAGGTAGCAACCTAGCTACAACCGGAGTTAACTGTGCACAACACCAGAGCTTCTGAGTCAGAGATACGCCAGGCTGACCGCTGGGTAAAACCGGGTGGAACACAGAGGTCTCCCGAGAGCTCCACAAGCCGGCAGCCCGCGCAGCAGACAGAAGCCGCGATCAGACAGATGCGCCGAGCTGCGGGGAGGGGAGAACCGGGTGGAAAACATCGGTGTCCCGAGAGCTCCACAAGCCGATAGTCGGAACCCAGCTCCACCAACATGTTATATCTCAACCCATTTTTTAAAGTGCAGCATTATGTTAAATGCGCATGGTTAGACAGGACATGTTAAAATCTAAGCTCAGCTCGGCAGTGGCCTAAAATACATAAATATAATTTTACTTACCGAAAAAAATGAAGTGGAGACACAGTTTTGCAAGGCTATGGAAGGGCTGGGCTGGTTAAGGTCATGTAAGGGGTTAGGGTCACACGGTTAGCATCTGGTTTCCCAGTCACTTTTACACAAAACTTTATTCTGAGACTTATTCATTTACACACTTCAACCTAAAATTTAATCCCTCTAACACTTTAATTATGGATGGGTCATTTCACATAATGGGACCATTTGCTAGATGGGGACCTAGTTGGAATTAGTTAAACAGCACCACTCAGTGACAGGTGCAACACCTGTATGTCGGTAGGCTACTGCAACCTCCTTTCAGAACTATCCACTTGAGCAGGTCGGGAGTATATCACAGGGCTGTGCTGTCATGTTTATGTATTGTAAGATGAAGTCTTCTGAAAAATGATGAAAACCTAGACATTTTATCAATCTATGAAATCTTCCCAGATGCCCCTAATAGCACATGAACAGTAAAAATGTCACAGGAAAAAGAGGTTTGATCACCTAGCATAAAGTGCATGGTTTTTAACCATTATTGCTGCTAGCTAACTGTACCCGTAGATGAGAGAAACATTGCCCTCTTATCTACTGCTAAGTAAGTCAATATCAAATGATAAAACTGGAAATCTTAGTCTTTTTTGTAGGGATGCACTTACAGCACATTTTTCTTGCAGAAAAACCATCTGATATCGGTTGTGTTCTCTTTTCGACATGGTCGACAAACACCTACTTTTCACCTACTTCAGCTTCTTAACTTTTAAAAAAATCAATGAATCCGGTAGTTCACGGACAGCTAGCCTGTCGGAGTGTGGAGATGACCAGAGAGTGGAGCCTGATAAAAAGATGAGTATTTTTCTCTGAAAATCTTATTTGACAGTCACAAATAATATAACAAGGATATATATAATATAATACAATAATAATAATACAATATCTTTTTTGCTAGGCTAGCTATATGGATGTAAAGATTCCACCATGCTTACAGGCAAATGGGGGGTTTCAGTGTCGTTGGAAAAACAAAACAAAACAGGATTTTTAATAACTGTCAATACACTCCTCTGCATATTGGAGTGAAACATTAAAAACTGATGAATACTTAAAGAGCAAGTCACCCCTTACAAGAAGCGTACTTCACTCCCACTTCATGTTTGAAAAATGCAACAAATGCGGTTGCCTAGCAGACCGAGAGGGTGGAGCCACTAACAAATACACACACTCACAACATTGTGACATCATAATGTACCAGTTTACATCATAGCATACCTCTTAGCCAATAGCGGTGGCAGATTTAAATTCAAATGCAGTGAAGAGTTTTTACCTGACGACGGCACAACACTGAGTTTCAGACAGAAAATTTAAATTTTAACTAAAATGCACTAAAGTGCAAAACTATTGACTACACGTGTCTGCAGCATGATTAGACACTCATTTATATAGTTTATCAGAAAAAAATAGTTGATTTGGGGGTGACTTGCTCTTTAAATATGCTAGCCTATTTAATGATTGTCCCCAGCAATTTTTAAACCCCACTCAAGTGTATGGTTATTGTCCCCAGCAATTCTAAAAACAAACCGACGCCCTTGTACGTCACATTAACCCCAGCCCATGACTGTAGCCTACAACTTGGGCGCCACCCAATTAAGGATGTGTGTAATAGCGGTCAGTCAAAGCGGGACACAACAAAGCTAGCAGGTGTTGTTGAGTAGGCTAACTTTCACGATGCTTTCGGGTGCGGCAAAACGTAAAACAAATAAATAAATGAAGAGGAACAAAAAAAGAGACAGCTGTGGGCTTTACAGAAGTTTCTGTCGGGCTGCTCGAGCAGCCGTCCGACAGCTGTGAACCTGCTCGAGTCAGCAGAGCCAGAGGTCGGGCCCAAGCCAGACCCCGAGGAGACACGGCCTGAAGACGCGGTGGAAGATGCGGCGGGAAATGCTGTAGCGCCAACGCCGTCACAGAAGGACGAACTTGATGACGCCACCATCAGTGTCAGCTCTGAGGAAGTTTGCAGCTGCAAACAAAACTGTCAGCAAGGTAAAAAGAAACCTTTTCTGTGTTTTAAAAAAGAACCAACAATGCATTCAGCTCCATCTCAGACTGTGCGACTTCCTCACAGAGAAAACCTATCGAGTCATGGTAGCAACACGTCGGACCTGACCATGTCCACAGGACCACAAGGACATTGTGACATCATAGGGTACCTCTTAGCCAATACCGATGGCAGATTTGAAGTGAGGGTCAATGCATGGGTGGAGACTTATTTCATCTACACTTCCTGTTAGGAAAACGCTTCTGAAAGAGGCGTGGCCTGGCGGACCAAGAGAGCAGCACTGAAGCAGTGATGAACGCCACTCCCCTCAAACCCCCACCTCCCACATTTATCAGCAAAAGTTGATTAACTAAAAAATGAACTAGTTTGTTTTCAAAACAGACTTTCCCAACACTATCGTCTCCTCCGGTAAAAAGGACCGGACCAACTAACAGTTAGAGATGATACCTGCTTGTCAACTCAAAAGAGGAGGTGAACAAAGAACCAAAAACAGCTGTTTTATTAGATTGCTGCACAAAAATCCATCAGAGGCACAAAGATCAAAGCCAGCCGTGATCCACTTGTGCCGGTGAGCTCTGCTGCTCGTCACAGCGGACAGTCATAGATGTGGATGGCGCGGTCGTCACCGGCCGAGACAACCTTTGAGCCGTTGCTGTTGTACTTTACACTCCAGACCTGAAGACAATAGAGATGGTAAAGTCTGTAAGGCGCTATGTGTAGAAAACACAGGTTAGGTAGGAAGCTATGTGGGTCTTCTCCACGTCTGACCCATGTGGTTAGCGTTAGTAGCACAGGCTAACCAGAAAAATAAATAAATAAACCACTGGAGAAGAAACTAAAGTAAGAGCTAAGCAACAAACAGCCCTATAGAGATTCTGGTTCTGCAGATCCAGATCCTCATGAGGGTCTGCAAACGTAGATCTGACTGAATGTGTGTGTGTGTGTTTGTTATGACACATCCATTTCTCCGACAATGGCCGCACGCTGTAGCATCTTTGATTGTTGCAACATATTATTTAAATGGTAAATGGTCTGTGTTTCTATAGCACCTTCTTAGGGTTCTACAACCCCCCAAGGTGCTTCACAACACAGTCGGTCATTCACCCATTCACACCCGGATAGTGATGATGCCCTGGGACGCACTGACAGAGGTGAGGCTGCAGAGCACAGGTACCACCGGTCCCTCCAACCACCACCAGCAGGCAAGGTGGGTTGAGTGTCTTGCCCGAGGACATAATGACAGCGACAGACTGAGCGGGGCTCGAACCTGCAACCTTCCGATTACTGGACAACCTGTTCTACCTCCTGAGCTGCCCCATATTATTTAAATGACCAATAAGATGTGATTTCCATATAAATATGAATGATCAATCTGACTGATCTTTGAATGTTTGATTTATCACCTTTAGGTTCTTTGACTATTCAGGGAACACACCCTTCATATTAATCCAGACAGAGTCAAGGGTATAGTTTATAAATGAATCTAACCCCATCTTTCTAAACTAATGCTCACACACGACATAGTATGATGAATGATGGTTGTACAGGATAATAGACAATGAATGAAATGATGAACGTAAGCTAGATGTTGGCAGCAAAACCTTATTAAGTATCTGAAATCTTGTGATGTCTGGGTTGTAAGATCAGTCTGACGGTGTGGTTTAATAAGCTAGAGATTATTCAGAAAACCATCCCACACCAGTGTGCAGATGTACGACACCCGTGTGTGACGGCAGCTCTCGGCGGTCCGGAGGAGAGACAGCCAGGGTGGTGACGTCACTGGACACAGTGGCTACTGGAGTCTCAAAGAGTCGTAGCTCCCTTTGAATTCAGCCATCACCGGACATGAGATGCTACCAGGGTCTGCTAGTTAGATGTTCCACGTTTGCATCTGATGCCACTTGCAAGCGTTGCAGAGAGGCTGTGACCTTGTGGTCAAAAGAGAGGATGGTTCCAAATGCTTTGCTCACCCGGGTGGCCGAACCAAGAGGCAGCAAAGAACTGGTTAGACCAGGAAGTGACCTAGCCTTTATTAACTACGGTTGACAAATTTAGACAAATCAGAATTTGACAAGTTTAAAGGCGTTACCACATACCTCAGGCAACCCTCCTTCACTTAGATACTTGGAGAGGTTATTTCTTAGTGTGAAGTTATAACATCCAAAAGGGTCAATTTTCACCTATATAACATAATAACCTTTCATCTACAGAAATAAATCCACTTTCTAGCTGGCCTCCAAACCCAGAAGGTTCTGCTCAGTGCTTGTTTATATACAAATAGACAAAGCATCCAGACAAGACACTCTGGCTTTTACACTGGGAGTGTAGGACCTTGTAGGACCACACCAGCTTCTGCCACAATAAATAATAATAATAATAATAATAATAAATCACACACAAAGCTGTGAACATTTTAATTTCCTTTCTGAACTATTTCTGTTGAGAGTTATGTTTAAAATCTGTTAGATTGTTACTGACAGCAGCTACATTTAAGTTTCACTTCCTGTTCTGACTGAATGCTGCTGCAGCATGGAGGTGTAGTTCTCAGTCATCCTGGACATGATCATCCTGAGAGTTTTAGCTGAAAACAGCTGGACGTTTCTGGACGTGTTGGAGACATTTAGCCTCTCATCCCAGAGGCTTCTGCCAGACTTTGGTTGTGGTCAGAAACAAACACACTGGTTGTGCTGCAAGTCTTTTTCTTTTTTTCTCCAAAACATGTTTTTGTCTAAATGAAGATGATGTTGTTGTTCATAGAATTAAAATTCATGTTGAAGTTAAGATTATTTCATCAAGTACGACCTGTGGTTAGCTGGCTCATGTAAAACATGTCATGTCTTGAAAGAATCGGGAATCGATAGGAACTGGAATTGAAACGAGGAATCGGAATCGTTCAAAATCAAACGATGCCCAACCCTACTAGTTTATAACAACAAATTATTTTACAGCCAGACTTTTCTCTCAGACACAAAGAACGGTTGCTACAACATCTAGCTTCCATCACGACACCTCACATCCACCACACCACATCTCATTGTTCATATCTTGTCATGTATAAATTATTAGTTTAGGAAAAATAATTAAATTTATTTTATAAACTATATACTGACTCTGTCTGAATTAATACGAAGTGTGTTTATGGTCCCTGAAGAGGCAAAGAACCCTAGAATCTTCCGATTAAACATTCAAAGATCAATCAGGTTGATATTCCATATTTATACAGAATATCACATCTTATTGATCATAATTAACAAATGTGTTCCACTACAAAGTAAAAGTGTTTTAACCCTTAATAACACTATTATGAGCTGTGAATATACTGATAGATTAAACAAATACTAATGTGGCGAAATTTCAGATCTGAAATAAATGATTACAGGAAAAATATTCCCATCATCAACCCATCATTCACTAATGTAAAGTATAGGACTCATTATTAAAGCACTTTGGATGTAAACACATTGTTCATTCAACAAAATACAATTACATGAAGTTTTAAGTCATTCATGTCGGGGAACATAGACTTTATTCAGAGTGGACAGATGAGAAGTCCTGCATCTAGCAGCCTTGAGGGCTCGTGACGTACGCAGGATTACTTTAGAATATCGGCTCAAGTTCATACACCTCATATCGGCACCACTGTGTCAGAGCGACCTGTCTGAAGAAGTTTGGCCTGTAAGTTAAAAGTTAACTTCTGGTCATTTGGTGAAACGCTTGGCTGTTTGGTAAGCTACAGCTCACACACACAGCTGGAACCAGGACACACCAGTGAGTAGACTCACCTGGTCTTGATGGTCGAAGAAGGTGTTGATACAAGTTCTGGTGCTGGCGTCCCAAACCTTCACGCTCTTATCAGATGAGCTGGAGGACAAACCGAAGAGACACCGTCTTAACACATCCCATAATATCATTATAGCTGCAGCAGGTGGGCTTTACCTGGAGACAAAGTGTGTGTTGTCTGGTGAGAAGGCCACATTCAGAACCCAGGACCCATGGCCGCTCAGCGTGCCAGCCAGGCTGGCATGTTGCCTATCAAACACAGGCAGCAGAAGGCTTCAGAACCCGTCCTGGCTAGGACCACGTCCTGTTAAACTGTCTTCCATGTTAAACACACAGTGAAGCGCTCATGTTGTAGCAGGTCTAAACTTTATAGTTTCATTTGAAAATAAAAGTGCCATTACTCTGTCTAAATAATAATAAACAATAATGTGGTTCAGAATCTCCAAAAGCAACACAGCTCATGTCCGCCTTTGTTTACCTTATGGAGTGGACTTTCCTGCGCATATTAAGCCCCGCCCACAGGCTTGGGAATTTCTGCATTCCTGAGAAGTCCCTCAGATTTATATGTGAACACTACACCACCTGTTGTAGACTGAACTTACACCATCCAGCCCCACCAAACCCCAACCGTGAAACCCATTTCAGGTGTTGAAGCTCATCAGGAGAATACCAAGAGTGTGTAAAGCAGTAATCAGAGCAAAGGGTGGCTATTTAGAAGAAAACAGAATATAAAACACGTTTTCAGTTATTTCACCTTTTTTAGGTTAAGTGCATAACTCCTCGTGTATTCATTCATAGTTTTGATGCCTTCAGTGAGAATCTTGCAGTATAAATGGTCATGAAGATAAAGGCAACACATTGAATGAGACGGTGTGTCCACACTAGGGCTGGACGATAATTCAATAGACATGTGGTGCGATAGATGAAAAAACGGGTCGATTAAATTTCTATTAAAAAAGTTTCCCTTTTTCATTATAACCAATCAGGTAGCAGCATCCTAGACTCACTACATACTCCTAACCAATCAAAACCACAGACTCGGCACGCTACGTCACCAGGCCCTCCCCTCTCAAGCCAAAACAGAGCATGAGGCAGCCGCAGCAAGATGGCTAGGGCTGCCACGATTAGGCGACTCATCACGACGACGCAGACAAATAAAATCGACCTGATTTTATTTAAAAAAATGTTTTAATCTCGCCTGCTGCAGATGTTCTGCGTTTGCGTTCTGCCTTTCTGCTCAGCTGCCGCTTTAGCTCCTAGGTGCATGCGCAGTGGTGGCCATCCAGCTCAGCCTTCATCACCGGAGAAAGTGGCGAGTCGCAACGTAGCTGAAAAATCTGGGAGCATTATATAAAGATAAAAGGCCCGTAGGGTGCAAACTTTGCAAAGTAAAACTCTCCTTTCACAGGAGCACATGGGTGATGCATGGGCATCTTCAGAGGAAGCACGGCATGAAGGAGAAAAAAAAGTAGCCTCAGTAAGTTTAGCTCTTGTTAGCTGCTAACACCAACAGAGCTACTTGTATTTATAGCTGTAGCAACACCAGTAGTGGCGGTGATTTTATTACCTTTAGAACACGTTTGTACACCAAGTCACATATTTTTGCTCCATTTACAAACTAATGATTTATTTCATCCCGCTACTTTACAGTGTTAACAACAGTGCTCATCTGAAATTCAGAAAAGGAAATTGCTTAGTCAATCACCTGACCTGAATGGCATTACATTAATCTCCGAGAACAAAGTAAGGAACCTTGGTGTTATCTTTGACCAGGACATGTCATTCAAATCCCAGGTTAAACAGGTTTGTAGGATTTCCTTTTTCCACCTTCGGAATATTGCTAAGATTAGAAGCATCCTTTCCAGGAGTGATGCTGAAAACCTAGTTCATGCATTTATTACATCAAGACTGGATTACTGTAATTCATTACTCTCAGGAAGTCCACAGAATGTAGTTAAAAGTCTTCAGCTTGTCCAAAATGCTGCAGCTAGAGTTCTGATGAGAATTAAAAAGAGAGATCATATCTCTCCTGTCTTAGCTTCCCTACATTGGCTACCTGTTAAATTCAGAATAGATTTTAAGATCCTCCTCCTCACATATAAAGCTCTTAATAATCAAGCTCCATCATACATCAGTGATCTGATTGTTCCATATGTTCCTAATTAAGCACTTCACTCTCAGACTGCAGTTTTACTGGTGGTTCCCAGAATATCTAAAAATAGGATGGGAGCAA
>SSNQ01034666.1:898172-913451 GCA_006942095.1 Nothobranchius kuhntae
GGTGGTGGCCACCTCCCATCTATCTTCAAAAATGTGTTATTGGAGCCTATGGAAACCCATTGTCCAATATTTATATGTCGATGGATGGGAGGCAGATCTTTTAGTTATCAGGCTCCTCTCCTGTGGAACCAGCTCCCAGCTTTAATCCGTGAGGCAGACACCTTGTCTACTTTTAAGACTAGGCTTAAAACATTTTTATTTGATAGGGCTTATGGTTAAAACCTGATGTTAGCCTAGATCTGGACAAGTGGGGGAGTAGAGGGAGGTGGAGTGTACAGTCGGTAAAGACGGCTCCCCCTTGCCCTGCCTCCAACATGCCTCCATCTAAAAGGCTGGGTTATCCAGAGTTAACTCTGTAGTTATGCTGCTATAGGCTTAGACTGCTGGAGGATACACTGACCACTTGCCACACTCGACTACTTTCTTCTACAATTTGCTCTTTAACTTTATTATTTCCTGCAATTTCAGCAATTTTTTTTCTCTAAGTGTTTTTCTCCCCAGAAGAAGCTACAATGATGTTCTGCTGAGCTGTGGTGGCCTCATGGAGGGGGCCATCGTCTAGCACACTGCTGCTAACCACTAATACATTCTCCCTCTCCTGATAATAACATTTTACTTTCTTTGACATTGAATGTGCTACTACTAGTTTACCCGTTTAATTATAGATTCACTAGGATAAATACAATAAAGTTTATCTTTCATCAAATAGAATATTTACTAAGAAATCACAATGTAACCATAGACACACTACTTGGTATATGGTATGTGTGTCTGCTCTGTCTTCTCCATCCTCAGTGAGTCGTGGAGGATGGCTGCTTATACTGAGCCAGGATCCTCTGGAGGTTTCTTCCTGTTAAAAGGGAGTTTTCCCTTCCACTGTCACTGCATGCTTGCTTAGTATGAGGATTGCTGTAAAGACTCTGACACTAGTCAGTGACTCGATGCAACCTGCTGGGTTCCTTATATAGGAAACTTTTTACTGATTGGCTTAATGACTTGACCTGTATTGTAATGTTTACTGTGTGAAGGTCCTTGAGGAGTTATGCACTTAGTACAAATGTACTATTTTTATGAAATGAACAGCTAGTGGCAACAAGAGGTGGGAACGAGATGAAAAGAAAATGAAATACGTAGAGGCGACATAGGGAGCCTAAGACACGCCCACCTACTACCGGACCACGGGTCCCCAGAAGAACAAAAAAATGAATGCAAGTCAACGGGCCTAAAAATGCTATTTTCTAATCCCGCTTGTTTTGTGCCATGGAGTTCACATATGATGTCTGTGAATTTTAAAGGTGCATTTCGATACCGAGAATGTACTTATTTTTGAACGGTTTTGTGTGAAAAGTAGTCCAGGACTATAAATGCGCTTCACAAAAGTGACGTCATCAACCCAGACACGGAGAAAACTGAGGGAAAATGGCTGTAAGTTCAGCAAACTTCCCACAGGAGGAAAGAACCACCATAAATCTGGTCATGTGGTAAGTAGCAGCTACACTAGGGAGGAGGAGCTTATGTGGTGACGTCACATATGCGACGTGCCGATGTCTGGTTTGTAGTCATGCTAATTATGAACTTTTACAAGCTAATAATTCTCAAAGTACGTGACTGGCGTCATCAAAACATCATTACTTTTCATTTAAACTGCAGTACAACATGTGTGATCCAGGGCGTAAGGCAAAGCGGGTTAGAAAATAGTTTAGCCGTTGACTTGCATTCATTTTTTCGTTTTTCCGGGGACCCGTGAGCCGACCAGAGAGGGAGGAGACTGATGCTCCCTATGGAGCACTGGAGTGTAATCACTTTGCCGCCATATTGGATGGGTCCCTCACCCCAAAACCTAATCGGAGTTGATGCTGAGTGAGCAACTGTGCCTGTTTTTATGTGGTCTACAGTTCCACCAACCAGCGTACTATTTAAAACAGATTATGTGGGATTACAACTAGGGATGAGCCAAACGAGTATCCGGTACGGATAAAGCATTTTTGACGAATACGAGCATGAAACGAGTAAAACTCGTAAATATCTGTAATTGTGCTGAAGGAAAATCCTCACTGGGTAACTGACTGTCCACGCTCTGTGATTGGCCAGTCACATAGAGCGCCCGCCCCTCCCTACACACAAAACTCTGCAGCTGGGAGCGCAGTCTAGCCCAGCCACGCACACACACAGACAGTAATGGATCTTTCTGTGCTTGCTTCACTGTTGCTCACGTTTCTTCAGTACTCCCCTAGGTTTTCCTCAGCT
This sequence comes from Nothobranchius kuhntae, assembly GCA_006942095.1. Lineage (NCBI taxonomy): Eukaryota > Metazoa > Chordata > Actinopteri > Cyprinodontiformes > Nothobranchiidae > Nothobranchius > Nothobranchius kuhntae. Next base: position 900,420 of record SSNQ01034666.1, read on the forward strand.
CACCTCTTTTTCGGTTGAGTATTTAAAGTTACTTTTTTCGTAACGTACTTGGTACATTTGACAAGACAGAGCTGAACACGGCTCGTGCTGCGTCGGTCACTCTGGTTTTCTCTCTGTGTCGCTCTCTCTCTTATACAATGAGTGATACAGAGGGTACTTTAGCTGAGACTGAATCAAATTTTAATTTAAATAATCAAATTAAAATAAAAAAAGTTGTGTCTGTTTCTAGTATTTCATATTTCCAAGTTCCTACTGCATTAGTTCAGAAGTATTAAAGCTTCTTTCCGGAGTATTTCTCTTATCCGATGGCACCATCTAGTGGCTGACAAGCATATCACACAAAAATGCTGTTCCTCTGTTTTTTTAAGATGTCGACTTCACGTTTCAGTTTATAAATGTGCTTCTGTAGCCGACAAACAGAGCTAATGCACATTGTTTTACAAGTATTATTCTCATGACATGTTGTGTTTTCATATATTTATATTTTAGAGACTTACTTGTCTGTGAAAAGGTCATCAACTCTGCATCAGCCGAGGTATTCCTTAAATTTGAAGCATGTAAGCAGTAGTCTGACGCTATTGGTTAGTTCTGATCGGTGCTCAGTTTCCTATTGCACGGAGCTCTGCGGGGCAGGGGGCGTGCTTAGCAAAAAAAAAAAAAAAGACGTATTGCTTATATTATATCACAGTACATGATAATCACTTTTACGGATTTCTGACAAATCATACATAACTTCTGAAAGAGGAAAACTCCGGAAAGCTGCTTTAATTCATGCACTTAAATATTAATGTTCTGATTTTATTGAAAAATTTGTTCTGTAACAGTTTCTTTACAATTGTGATCAAAAATATTTAATCTCAGTTCTGAGGCTGCTCTGTAAATAGTTTTCAAATAAACAATACACATATCAACTTCTGATCAATCCATATCAATTTCAGACTTAAAATAATGCATTGATGTAAACCACACCCACTTCTGGTTAAACCACGCCCACTTCCGGGTTAGGCCACGCCAACGCCCACTCCGAGTACAGATACAGATAGTGGTGTACTCGCTCATCCCTAATTACTATTGACTTTTCTAGTCCAATGACTGGGGGCGACTGGTGACCCATCCAAGATGGCGACCCACAGTTAAACTAGCACCAATAGAAACCCTGGCCCATGTCGCCTCTACGTTTATATGATCTCTTTGCTTCTCATATTCATTTTCTGTTGTGGGAATGGATGAACACGATGTCCAGACAAACAGGAGTTTGTACAACTCCAACGTACACAAACATCGTTGAACTAGTTGAATCGGTGTTACCTCAGCAACTAAAAATAAACAGAGTCAAGCACCTCTTCCTCTCTGTTTTCCTTGATGTACGTAACGAGTCACATAAGTCCAAAACTGTGTTTTTAGGGAAGCCCGCCCACTTCCCTTGATTTAGCATTTTTAAACACCTGCTAGTTATCCGAATACCTGGAGGGGTAGCCAGAGTAACGTTTTGACCTTTGATGATCTTTTTCTACCATTTAAAGAACATTAAAGATGCTCTTTAAGGACCTCGTCCTGGTTAGGACCATGTCCTTGTCTGAACGAGCTCTGCAGCTACTCTAGCACAACCATCAGCAGCTTCTAACTGAAATGTTGTCTAGTGTTATGTACTGTCTAGAGTAAAGACAACTGAGATAGTAGATCGAGCCTACTCAGCTCTGCGCCTGGAGGGCCAGTGTCAGCACATTTTGGTTTGAACTCTTGTAGCACTGTAAAAGTCCAACAAGGTTAATGTCAGAGGTCAAGAGACGGTCCAGCAGCCGTCCTCTGCCAGGAACGCTGTGTTCTTCCCTGTACCAAAACATTTAATGGCTAACTTCTCTAGCGGCACCATCTGGATACTCACACGTCGTATATTTTGATGTAGCCATCATCCGACGCAGTGACCAGCAGCTGGGAGTCGGGAGAGAAGGTGAGGGACCTGATGGGCATGGCGTGACCTGAACAAGAACAGCTTTAAGAAACACGTCTGTGTGCTCATACGTGTCCAGCCCTAACATACTCGTGACATGTTTTCCTGTAAACATGCACAAACCATACCTTACTGCTACATGAGGGTGTGGTCGCCGCCATGGCCTGAGCCCTGAGGTGACCCCACATGACCTTTCTGCTTGTCACAGCTCCCCTACGGTCATTAGAGGGAAGTGAGAGTCATTACCTTCCAGCGTGTGGAGCAGCTTCCCCGTGGCAATGTCGAAGATATTGATGATTCCATCGATAGCCCCGCTGGCCAAGTACTTCCCGTCCGGACTCTGCGGAGCAAAACGGCAGCAGCAGGATGATTGAATGACAGGAATACTTAAAGGCCGAGTTAAAGAGGAACGTTTCGCTCAGGCTCAAACTACTCTCACATAAGCGATACTCAGGATGAATTTCCCTCGAGTGTCCAGAGAGTATTCCTTCTTGCCACTTTCCACTCCAAAGATGTTGACTTTGCCGTGGTGGCTTCCCGTGGCGATGTGTTTAGAGTCTGGAGAGAAGGCCACGGTCCACGCATCAACTAGGGAGGCCAGCAGAAGGACGATTAGACAGTCGATGGAAAACTGTTTGGGGAGTTTGGTCCCAAAGACCTTCTTACCTGGTCCTGCATCCATAGACTTGACCTGTTTTCCAGATTCCAGGTCCCAGAGACGGATGTGTGCATCGAGGGAGCTGGAGGCAGCGATGGCTCCATTCTGACTGATGTCCACTGACACCACACCCAGCTGGTGGCCCTCCAGAGTCCACTGCAACTCCAGCTTCTCATCAGACCTGCAGAAGCAAAAGTCCTAAAGTAAAGAAGACATTACACTCTGGGTGCTTTTATTTTGTAAGAATATCAAGTGTAAGGAAATTAACCCTGACTAAATTACTGCAGTCATCAAGCAAAGGTGTTAAAGTCACACACACACACCACTTCCAGACTTTCACCATGTCATCTAGTGAACCAGTGATGATGGTTTCTGAGCCGTCCGCCTCACTTTTCCCCCACGCTGCCGTCCAGATGGCATCATCATGGGCTGCAGACAAAACAAGGTGAAGGAAGGCCAGAGAAACCCGGTCAGGTTCAGCACCTTCAGGAGGGATTTCAACTAACACCAACACGCTTCTCCATCTAAGAGGTCAACACTCTGGTGCTACAACCACAAACAAGCCATCATCAGAATCCACAGATGTCAATCATCCATGGGACTGAGCAGAGAAGAACCGAACCTCAGATGGACTTAATTCAGGTGTAATCGAACCAGAACAACGATGGAGATCAGGGCTATTCAGACTCGGTATCCAGCAGGTTTCAGTGGTTTCTCCGCTCCAACACACCTGCTGACTGAACTCAGGTGAGCTGAAGCTGGGTGACACCTGCTGGATACCAGCCCTGACCTGGACTCGTGTAGCTCCGAGTCCCTCACTGTTCCAGCTGGGACTCAATAAGCATGCTCTTCTCCCCGAGGAGGGATGCTACAGCTAGCGGAGGCTACTCACCGTGCTCCTGTTTGAACAGGATGCTGTACTGAAATGGAACACAGGTCCGTTAGTGTCTGATCAAACACCGACACACACCTGCCTCCGCCTGCAGCAGCTTACCTGGGTGCTCATAGCTCTGGTCCCTGCCAGGAAACGGAAACAAACATGGAGGTGAGCTAACCCTTACGGTCGCGCGCGTGTAGCCATGAAAACAACTCACGTCTTCTCTGAGGAGCGGCTTCCTGGACTCGGACGGAAGGAAATGACTTCAGTAGTTTGATCTCGATGCAACAGACGCATCTGGTCAGGTCTTAACAGGTAAACGGACAGGTGGAGCTAGCGCTGGCTAGCTTTTGTTAGCAGCAAGTTAGCAGTGGAACCAGAGAGGTTTAGCAGCGGCACCTGACGGTGGAATTTGGAATCCTAGGATGTCCAATCAAGGCCCCGCCTTTCTCGCCTCTGATTGGCTATTTCAAGTGCCTGCTGTTTTGGGGTAAATAACCATTCTGTTCTGTTTAGCTAACTAGTTTTTTCTGTTTCTTAAAAAAATTATCCAAAAAACATGAAAAGTGAATTTATAAGAAATCTTGTTGCATTTATATCTGTTGCTCTTTAGCATTGAGGTTATCTTATTGAAGCAGAGTAAATTACATATTTATTTTATACAAAACTGCCAAATGTTACCCAGCTATGTGCAGCCGGCGTGTTTCTCCTCTCGAAGAATGAGAATTAGGTCTAAATCATAATCGGCGTTAAATTAAACAATACACGTGTAAACAGATGAGGACAGGTGTTCCAACTTGCAAACAGCCTTAGGTGAAGATAAGGAAGGCGGTCCAAGTGCTGTAAACTTTGACTCTCTCAATAATACATTTGACATAAAATGAATTTAAAAAACTACGTTTTCTTACATCTAGGTGGCCACCAGGTGTCGCTGCTTAACCCATTCACCCGCCATGCAACTCCAAAATACCAATCAAGCTATTTAATTTAATATCTCTGCAGAACACCTAAAACATGCCAGTAGAAAACTCTTTCCTCTGCTTGCTATCTGTTTTACAGGGGCTTTAGTTCATGGCATTTTACCTGACTCCATTTTATCTGTTACATTAGTGCCAATCTTGAAAGATAAAGCTGGCAAAATCAGTAGCAGGCTTAATTATCGGCCAATAGCTCTGGCCAGTATTTTATCTAAAGTCATGGAGAAGGTTATTTTAAATAGAATGGAGCATTTTATTCTGACAACTGACAATCAGTTTGGGTTTAAATCAAAGCATGGTGTGTGTTTTTGCTGTGAAAGAGTTTTTAGATTTTTATAACAAGCATAATTCCACTATTTTTATGGATTTTATTGATGCATTAAGGCTTTTGATCGTGTTAACCATGAAAAATTGTTTTATAAATTACAGGACAGGGGTGTTCCTAAGTCTGTAATTAGGATTTTATCATTTTGGTATGCTCACCATTCACCAATCCATGTATGTAAAATGGGGTAATTGTGTGTCCTCTCCTTTTAAGGAGTGTTAGACAAGGAAGTATTCTGTCTCCTCTTCTTTTTAATGTCTATATGGACGATCTGTCGAAGCGGCTTAATGACTGCAGAACTGGATGTGTGGTTGGTGGGACAATAATAAACCACTTAATGTTTACAGATGATTTGGTGATCATCTGCCCATACAGTGCTGGCTTTCAGCAGTTACTGACGGTCTGCTCTCAGTATGGGTCAGAGTTTGACATCAATTTTAATGCAAAAAAAGCCATCTTTTAATTGTGAGAAGAAAGGAGTACAGTAAGCTGGTTTTAACAGATTTCCTTCTATCCGGTGCTGTTCTAAATGAATGTACTGTGATTAAACATTTGGGAGGTGGTCCTTTATACAGTGCTCAGCATAAATGAGTACACCCTGCTACATTTGTCAGACAACCTTTAGTTTCCTTCAGAATCAGCATTTTCTATGGGATACCATACTACTAAATACTCCCACAAATGTGGGCCACTGATTGCAAACAAGATTTGTTCATACAAATTCCTATCTAGTCTATAAATATTATAGCCCCTAACCTCTACTACTTCATTTTTCATGTTTCATCTAAATGTGTTTCTGATATTGCTAACACATGTAAATTATAACTTTGCAAAATTTCTTGAATATCCGCCACCTTATTTCTCAAAATGCACACATTCAAATGAGCTATTTTAAACCCCTTTTCCCGCAACCAAACATGATCTGTCATCCAAAATCTAGAATAAATTCCTGCCTGCAAAAATCATACTGAGCTTCCTGTTACATTTTTATAATTTTACCAAACACATTCATACTGTCATTCATCTCAAACTCAAACACTGTAATGAAATAAAACATTTTACACGCCAACTCTAGACACATAAATAACCAAATTATATAACTCTTATTATGCGGGCTATCATTTCCATCTTGCGATGTTATTTAATACTTATATAAAAATTAAACAAAATCCTCACATAACCTAAACAGTAATCTCACAGTCCATCTTCCCACTCATTAAACTGTTTTTAATTGGTCCTTATTATTCTCCATCCTTCTTCCCTGGTTCAATCACAGTCTTGTTGTAAGCTTCAGCCTCACTCGGTTCATTCAACCTTTTTGTCTCGTCTTTGAAAGTCAGAATCAGGGCAGCGGGATGAATCAGGCCATGTCTCACCTGAGCCTTCTTCAGCTTACTCCTTATTTCCCAGAAGCCAGCTCGTTTGTCCGCCATTTCACTGGTCAGATCTGGAAACATCTTCAGCTTCATACCACACAGTTGGAAAACACGTTCTTCTCTGGCCATCTTTATAATCTCCTCCTTTGTTGTAAGCCTCCGCAGCCGCACCATCATCGCTCTTCCTACTGCGTCTCTCCTAGGTCCAATCCAGTGCGCCATCTCCACTTCTGGCTCCCGCATAAGTTTTTAAACAGTGTGTCCATATAAGTAGTCAGTTTAGTTTTTCCAATGTCACCAGACAATCCGAACACACAAAGGTCATATTTGCGGCTCTGCATTTCAAGCCGCTCCGTCCTCTCTCTCAGCTCGGCGTTGGATTTGTTCAGCGTTGCATTCTCCGACTCCAACTTTGACATCCGACTGTCCAGTTTAGGTAAAGTCTCCTCCACATCACCCAGTCTTCTCACACAAGTAGAAATATCATCCATAATTGTGTTCAGTTTATTAATCACAATGCTGATCTCTTCCTTTATGACAGAGCGTATCAACTCCAATATTTCTTTTCTGTCACTATGTGCACCTGCCAAGTCTCCTTGTCCCACGTACTGAAGCTCGTTGTTGTTGTTTTCGTTTTGTTTGGGTTGTTGCTTCACCTTCTTGGGGGGCATAATACTGCGAACTGCCACATATGTTGATTTCACCAACTAAAAAACATTTATCTCAATCCAGCACCACAATATTGACAAATTTGTCAGAACTTGGCATTCACCTGTGCTCACCCGTGACTCATGGGCGTGTCCTGTAGGTGATTTTCCCGCAAACAGGTTCTGGGCCGTAACTGAAGTCCCTGTGCCACCCCTCACCGCCTTGCGACAGGTGGAGTTCCGGGCGGAGCATCGCTGCGAGCACCCGCTTCTCCTGCGTCAAGTGGGTCCCCCAACACAGAAAGAAGTGGTTGTGCTGCAGCAACCACCGAGGCTTCGTGGTCATCACTGAACTTAGAGGTGCTGGTTTTCCCAGGTAGTTCCGTGCTGTCGTTGTCAACACCTGAAGGAGCAATCACAGGAAAAAGAGCACTCAGCTCCGAGACGGAATCAAACTCCTGTGAAGGATGTTTAAGGCCTTTTGTGTCAAAAGAGTTCAAGATCATCCTGCTGACAGCAGGATGCTGGATCTGAGGACTGACAAAGTCATTCGCAGAAAAGCCAAGTTGAACATACACAAACCCTTCATGTGGTTTCAAGATGGGGTCATCCGGGGGCCACAATGGTTTCACGGCCCATGATGTGTCCACCATCTCACCCTGAGAGACAAGCTGGTCTGTGCAAGAGATTAAATGGCCGTTGAGGAAGTTCTCTGGCGGAAGTCGGGTGTCATTTATGAGATTCTGCCCATCCATGTAACTGGTGAGGTGTTCACCTGTCAACATGTCGGAAAGAGAAAGATTATTGCAATCAGGATAACTTAACACAAGCTTTCGTTTTTCTCGGTCGACCACTGGAGTAAGAGTTTCAGCTAGAAAGAAATCAGCAGGTTGTGACTGTGATGGAAGCAGAATCTGTGGTGGCACAGGTTCTGAACCAGGTGGCAAACTTGGTGTTCCCACCTGCTCAGAGCTACCAACCGTGAGACAGTGGAGTTCTGGGGGCGGAGCGGGGGCCGAAGGCAGGATCCCTTCTGACCAGAGCTCTCCCCGTTTCTCATCAATGAAAGCATTTATGCGACTCAGAAAATCCATGCCCAGAACGAAATCCATCCTTGCATGGTCGGAGATGTAAACCGGGTGTATCAGAGTCATGGGTCCGAGTGTTATCTGTAGGTCGAATCTAGAAGACAAGATTAGGTCATGAGATGAAGTCCTGGTAATTACAGAACATGGTGTGATTTCTGGGAGCCTAACCCCCCTTCCTCAAGAAATGCAAATGTGATCGAACATGGCTCGTGTTACCAGTGAAAAGTCTGAACTCGTGTCAAGAAGTGCGTCGCAGAACAGATTCCTGTCTCTTATACNTCAAAGTTGTAGAAAATTTGCCATTACTTTTCATTTGAATTCTAGTATCAGCCTGCACGAGTTGTGATAAATTACAAATGTTGGTAAATGAAAACAATTTATTCCTCAATGGACAATTTCCTGATTTCCAGTCTATATTAAAGTCACCCAGGAAAAAAATTTCTTCTCTCAGATCACATGCCTTATCCAACATACCTCCTATCTGATCCAAGTGGTATATGGGAGCATTTGGTGGTCTGTAACAACATCCAATAATGACAGCTTTTAAATGAGGAATCTGCAATTCTAACCATAGTGTCTCAACTTCAGTTACCATGAAATCTGTTCTTACTCTAACTGGAATGTGATTTTGGACATAACAGGCCACACCTCCACCATACAAATTCCTATCTAGTCTATAAATATTATAGCCCCTAACCTCTACTACTTCATTTTTCATGTTTCATCTAAATGTGTTTCTGATATTGCTAACACATGTAAATTATAACTTTGCAAAATTTCTTGAATATCCGCCACCTTATTTCTCAAAATGCACACATTCAAATGAGCTATTTTAAACCCCTTTTCCCGCAACCAAACATGATCTGTCATCCAAAATCTAGAATAAATTCCTGCCTGCAAAAATCATACTGAGCTTCCTGTAACATTTTTATAATTTTACCAAACACATTCATACTGTCATTCATCTCAAACTCAAACACTGTAATGAAATAAAACATTTTACACACCAGCTCTAGACACATAAATAACCAAATTATATAACTCTTATTATGCGGGCTATCATTTCCATCTTGCGATGTTATTTAATACTTATATAAAAATTAAACATAATCCTCACTTAACCTAAACAGTAATCTCACAGTCCATCTTCACACTCATTAAACCGTTTTTAATTGGTCCATATTATTCTCCATCCTTCTTCCCTGGTTCAATCACAGTCTTGTTGTAAGCTTCAGCCTCACTCGGTTCATTGAACCTTTTTGTCTCGTCTTTGAAAGTCAGAATCAGGGTAGCGGGATGAATCAGGCCATGTCTCACCTGAGCCTTCTTCAGCTTACTCCTTATTTCCCAGAAGCCAGCTCGTTTTTTCACCATTTCACTGGTCAGATCGGGAAACATCTTCAGCTTCATACCACACAGTTGGAAAACACGTTCTTCTCTGGCCATCTTTATAATCTCCTCCTTTGTTGTAAGCCTCCGCAGCCGCACCATCATCGCTCTTCCTACTGCATCTCTCCTAGGTCCAGTCCAGTGCGCCATCACCACTTCTGGCTCCCGCATAAATTTTTAAACAGTGTGTCCATATAAGTAGTCAGTTTAGTTTTTCCAATGTCACCAGACAATCCGAACACACGAAGGTCGTATTTGCGGCTCTGCATTTCAAGCCGCTCCGTCCTCTCTCTCAGCTCGGCGTTGGATTTGTTCAGCGTTGCATTCTCCGACTCCAACTTTGACATCCGACTGTCCAGTTTAGGTAAAGTCTCCTCCACATCACCCAGTCTTCTCACACAAGTAGAAATATCATCCATAATTGTGTTCAGTTTATTAACCACAATGCTGATCTCTTCCTTTATGACAGAGCGTATCAACTCCGATATTTCTTTTCTGTCACCATGCACACCTGCCATGTCTCCTTGTCCCATGAACTGAAGCTCGTCGTCGTTGTCAGCTCAGAGACGGAATCAAACTCCTGTGAAGGATGTTTAAGGCCTTTTGTGTCAAAAGAGTTCAAGATCATCCTGCTGACAGCAGGATGCTGGATCTGAGGACTGACAGTCATTCGCAGAAAAGCCAAGTTGAACAGGCACAAACCCTTCATGTGGTTTCAAGATGGGGTCATCCGGGGGCCACAATGGTTTCACGGCCCATGATGTGTCCACCATCTCACCCTGAGAGACAAGCTGGTCTGTGCAAGAGATGAAATGGCCATTGAGGAAGTTCTCTGGCGGAAGTCGGGTGTCATTTCTGAAATTCTGCCTATCCATGTAACTGGTGAGGTGTTCACCTGTCAACATGTCGGAAAGAGAAAGATTATTGCAATCGGGATAACTTAACACAAGCTTTCGTTTTTCTCGGTCGACCACTGGAGTAAGAGTTTCAGCTAGAAAGAAATCAGCAGGTTGTGACTGTGATGGAAGCTGAATCTGTGGTGGCACAGGTTCTGAACCAGGTGGCAAACTTGGTGTTCCCACCTGCTCAGAGCTACCAACCGCGAGACAGTGGAGTTCTGGGGGCGGAGCGGGGGCCGAAGGCAGGATCCCTTCTGACCAGAGCTCTCCCCGTTTCTCATCAATGAAAGCATTTATGCGACTCAGAAAATCCATGCCCAGAACGAAATCCATCCTTGCATGGTCGGAGATGTAAATCGGGTGTATCAGAGTCATGGGTCCGAGTGTTATCTGTAGATCGAATCTAGAAGACAAGATTAGGTCATGAGATGAAGTCCTGGTAATTACAGAACATGGTGTGATTTCTGGGAGCCTAACCCCCCTTCCACAAGAAATGCAAATGTGATCGAACATGGCTCGTGTTACCAGTGAAAAGTCTGAACTCGTGTCAAGAAGTGCGTCGCAGAACAGATTCTGGGTCAGCTTAACTGGCACCAGAGCTTCACCACCTGTCTGCCTTTGGAGCAGGTGTCCCAAGAACATCATGGGAGGCTCTGCGACGGGGTTGACTTCAGGAACAGGTTCTGTTTCCTGATGGACCGAGTGTTCCGTTTGCGGGTGTCGTTCTGGAAGCAGATTAGAGTTAGAGTGCATTACATATGGCATAACAGAATGACCTTGTGAAATCATGTCAGGTTTGTTAGTCGGAGACGAGGATTCTTGCTTTAGATCCGAGCCGAGTAAAACATCAGAATACTTTGATTCTTGTTTGTCTGGCGGCAAATCGGAGGAACATGGAGTTGTCGCTCGTTTTCTCCGCATCATGTTCGTTTTTCCTTGAATCTCTGTGACTTCCTCACGCAGTTTGGAGAGCTGAGTTATCATCTCAGCCGTCTGCATTTGAAAATCGCTTTTCATCTCTAGGCATTGAGTCTGGAAATCGTTCCTCCACTCTAGGACGAGATTGATTAACTGTTGAATCTCTCCTGAGCTCATTTTACAAACACGAAGTACAGCCTTTTAATTTATTTTAAAATTAATAGAAGCTGGATTCAGATGTTTACTGAGCTATGTTACAGGAGAAATTTTGCTTTGAACAACATTTAATAATGAGGCTAGAAGTCAGAGGAGAATGGGCTGACTGATTCAAGCTGATAGGAGAGCAACTTTGACTGAAATAACCATTCGTTACAACCGAGGAATGCAGCAAAGCATTTGTGAAGCCACAACACGCACAACCTTGAGGCGGATGGGCTACAACAGCAGAAGACCCCACCGGGTACCACTCATCTCCACCACAAATAGGAAAAAGAGGCTACAATTTGCACGAGATCACCAAAACCTGGAAAGTTGAAGACTGAAAAAATGTTGCCTGCTCTGATGAGTCTCCATTTTATGTTGAGACATTCAAATGGTAGAGTCAGAATTTGGCGTAAACAGAATGAAAACGTCATGGTGAAGAGGGAGCTGAGCCAGAAAGCCAGGCTCTCGATTTACCGGTCGATCTACGTCCCAATCCTCACCTATGGTCATGAGCTTTGGGTAATGACCAAAAGAACGAGATCGCGGATACAAGCGGCCGAAATGAGTTTCCTCCGTAGGGTGGCCGGGCTCAGCCTTAGAGATAGGGTGAGGAGCTCGGACATTCGGGAGGGACTCGGAGTAGAACCGCTGCTCCTCCGGATCAAAAGGAGCCAGTTGAGGTGGCTTGGGCATCTGGTCAGGATGCCTCCTGGACGCCTCCCCGGGGAGGTGTTTCGGGCATGTCCTGCCGGCGACCCGGACCTGGATAAGCGGAGGAAGACGATGACGACAGAATGAGAACATGGATCCATCATGCCTTGTTACCACTGTGCAGGCTGCTGGTGGGGGTGTAATGGTGTGGGATGTTTTCTTGGCACACTTTAGGCCCCTTAGTGCCACTTGGGCATGGTTTAAATGCCACGGGCTACCTGAGCATTGTTTCTGACCACGTCCATCCCTTCATGACCACCAGGTACCCATCCTCTGATGGCTACATCCAGCAGGATAATGCACCATGCCATAAAGCTCCAATCATTTCAAACTGGTTTCTTGAACATGACAATGAGTTCACTGTACTACAACGGCCCCCACAGTCACCAGATCTCAACCCGGTAGAGCATCTTTGGGATGTGGTGGAACGGAAGCTTCGTGCCCTGGATGTGCATCCCACAACATTTCTAAAGAATGCTTTTTCAGCACCTTGCTGAATCAACGCCACTTAGAATTAAGGCAGTTCTGAAGGCGAAAGGGAGTCAAACACCGTATTAGTGTGGTGTTCCTAATAATCCTTTAGGTGAGTGTAAGTTTGCTATCGACTCCTTTGGCTTCAGGTTTTTTTTAAATTAAAACATAAAATTATTTCAGAAAATAAATAAAAATTAATTCAAACTTCCATTAACCTAAAATGAGATTTTAGAATTTGTTTCGAAAGCTTTCAGATAAAATGAGAAGGATTCATCCTGGTGACTAGAAACTAAAAAAATTCAGTGAATTCAGATTCAGCGTTTTAATCTCCTGGGAGAACAGAACAGCTCCTCCACCTCCTTCAGACTGTGTGTGTGTGTGTGTGTGTGTGTGTGTGTGTGTGTGTGTGTGTGTGTGTGTGTGTGTGTGTGTGTGTGTGTGTGAGGGAGAGAGAGAGAGACCAGAGAGAGAGAGAGACAGACAGAGAGAGAGAGAGACCAGAGAGAGACAGAGAGAGAGAGAGACCAGAGAGAGAGAG
>SSNQ01034666.1:920819-935974 GCA_006942095.1 Nothobranchius kuhntae
TCTCCAACGTGTCCTGGGTCGACCCGGGGGCCTTCTGCCGGCAGGACATGCCCGAAACACCTCCCCGGGGAGGCGTCCAGGAGGCATCCTGACCAGATGCCCAAACCACCTCAACTGGCTCCTTTCGATCCGGAGGAGCAGCGGTTCTACTCCGAGTCCCTCCCGAATGTCCGAGCTCCTCACCCTATCTCTAAGGCTGAGCCCGGCCACCCTACGGAGGAAACTCATTTCGGCCGCTTGTATCCGCGATCTCGTTCTTTCGGTCATTACCCAAAGCTCATGACCATAGGTGAGGATTGGGACGTAGATCGACCGGTAAATCGAGAGCCTGGCTTTCTGGCTCAGCTCCCTCTTCCCCACGACAGATCGGCTCAGCGTCCGCATCACTGCAGACGCCGAACCAATCCGCCTGTCGATCTCCCGATCCCTCCTACCCTCACTCGTGAACAAGACCCCGAGATACTTAAACTCCTCCACTTGAGGTAGGACCTCTCCCCCGACCCGGAGTTGGCAAGCCACCCTTTCCCGGTCGAGAACCATGGTCTCAGATTTGGAGGTGCTGATCCTCATCCCAGCCGCTTCACACTTGGCCGCGAACCTACCCAGCAAGAGCTGAAGGTCAGAGCTGGATGAAGCTAGGAGGACCACATCATCCGCAAAAAGCAGAGACGAGATTCTCCTGCCACCAAACTCGACACACTCCACACCACGGCTGCGTCTAGAAATTCTGTCCATAAAAGTGATGAACAGAACCGGTGACAAAGGGCAGCCCTGGCGGAGTCCAACCCTCACTGGGAACAGGTCCGACTTACTACCGGCTATGCGGACCAAACTCACGCTCCTCTGGTAAAGGGACTGAATGGCCCTTAACAGAAAGCCACCCACCCCATACTCCTGGAGCGTCCCCCACAGGTTGCCCCTGGGGACATGGTAATAAGCCTTCTCCAAATCCACAAAACACATGTGGATTGGTTGGGCAAACTCCCATGCCCCCTCCATCACCCTTGCACCCTTGGGAGGTGACTGAAATGTGACATCAAACTCTCTCCAGTGTGAACGCTCCGCGGCACCAAAGCGACCCGCATGTGCAGAAGACAAGAAGTCACACTCAGTGGAGAAACCAGGAGTGGCGGAGACTGAGACCGTTAAAATGCTTCGCTTCGCTCCAGCAGCACCTCTAGCTCCCGTTCTCATGCTCTCCTGTATTTTAATTCCTAAACCTAAAACAGGAAGTCCAGACAGACTCCTGAACCCTTCTGTCAGCGCTTCTCCTCAGGAACATCCACACACGACGCTCACCTCTGCTGACTCAGTGACGTAGGAGACTGATTTAATGCGACCTGACTGTTCAGACTGCAGTCGCTTTTAAAAACATCATATGTGCCGGAATCAGTACCACATGTTCAAGTGACACGGATCACATAAAAAAAAAATCGGATCAGTGTCGTTCAGACTAATTAAAACATCAGATATGGGTCACTTGTGGGGGAAAAGCGGATTTAATACGCTTTAGCCTGCAGTGTGAACATAGCCTTGTGTACCAAGTAGTGTTTCCATGGTTATATTGTGATTTCTTAGTAAATATTCTATTTGGTGAGAGATAAACTGTATTGTATTTATCCTAGTGGATCTATAATTAAACGGGTAAACTAGTAGTAGCACATTCAATGTCAAAGAGAGGAAAATGTTATTATCAGGAGAGGGATAACGTTTAAGTGGTTAGCAGCAGTGTGCTAGGCTAACTGCTCCACAAAGATTTGGGATGACAACAGAAAGGGGTCACAAAAGTGCCAGTAGTGGCGAGGTTGGCTGTGTGGATCGATTTTACAATCAGGAAAAATTAGCAAGCCAATCTTCCTGTCCCGTCCCAAGCCCGGCAATGGAACCGAGCTAGACCAAGTTAGATGAGAAGAAATGGGACACTGAGAGGACCAAGGAGAACAGGAGATTTAGTGTACGATGATGGCAGAGTGCCAAGGTCTGATACAGTACCGTACAAAGTTGAATAAAGTGAATAAATCAGAAAATAAAAGCAATTCAAATTACAGATTACAAATTACAAAAAAGGTGAAACATTCTAGTAGAAGACAAATGCGTAAAACAAGGGAAAAGTGAAACAATGAAAACTGTGAGATAAAATCAACATAAAAGAGGGCCAAATTCAAACATGTTCAGGAAACGCCAAGCGGAGGAAGTGGGTTTTTAGGCGACTCTTGAAGACTGGCAGAGATGAGGACAGCCTAACTGAGGGTGGCAACTGGTTCCATAGTGACGGTGCTAGGACTGAGAAAGCCCGGTCCCCGCGAGTACGACACCTAGAACGAGGGACAACAAGCAGGCCTTGGTCAGAGGAGCGCAGAGCACGTGATGGGGAATGTCTGTTCAGGAGCGTGGCCAGATAGGGGGGGAGCACCACCCTGGAAGAAATTAAAAACAAAGACGAGGAGTCTGAATTGTGAACGATAGCAAACCGGAAGTCAGTGCAGGGAGGCCAGAACCGGACTGATGTGGTCCCGTTTCCTGGTCCCAGTCAGGAACCTGCTGCGCTGTTCTGCACAACCTGAAGGCGACGCAGTGATGACTGACACAACCCTGCATATAGAGAGCTGCAGTGATCAAGCCTAGAAATTACAAAAGCATGGAGTACCCGCTCCAGGTGGGCTCTCGACAGCATGGGCTTGATTTTTGCAAGGCGTCTCAGGTGAAAGAAACTGGACCGGATCACAGAGTTGATGTGAGCATCAAATTTAAGTCCAGCATCAATTTTCACCCCCAAACTGGTCACAACTGGTTTTGAGTAGGGAGAAAGAGGCCCAAGATCAACATAACGATCCACATTTTGTGTAGATGGCTGGAGCAAAAGGGCATTAACAGCATCTTTCATGGGTGTGTCAGCTTGTTTTAACCATCCACCTGCAGGCCAGGGCCACCATGCTCTGCTTAACCTGCACCAATTGGAGCACCGACATAGTGGAGAGGCCATTGCCCGCTGCATTGATCAGACATTGGAAACGTGGGGTGTAAGTGAAGGGGAGGTATTGCTCGTCGTCACAGATTACGGGGCCAACACCGTTAAGGCTGTAAGGTTTCTTCAGAAACTGAGGCAAGCAGAAGATAAAAACTGTTCTCAGGATCAGCAAAGAGCTGCTGCAGAGGGCCAAGGAGAACCGTGGATGGAGTCAGACTCAGAGTGTGATGAAAGTGAAGAACTTGGTGAGTGTTGTTATAGGAACAAATATAGTATGTATAGCCTTTGTAAACATTACATTCATCTAAAGCTGTAATGTTAGTTCCGTTTCAGTTTTTTTGTTGCATATTATAATATGGAAACCTACTTCCTTATTAACTGCAGATATTTTACAGAAAACATACATATAAGCTGAAGAAACGCTGGAAATATGACCAAATTATTGGTTCATTATGTAAATAAGCCAAACTCCGCTAACCTTTATTCCTTTTTAGATTAAATAATGTGCTCCTGGGTCACATTATTTAGCCTAAAAGACAAAGCCTGATTTTTTTAACAACTTACTTTGATGTAATAATTGTAGCAGGTCTTCTGCTTATTTAGAAAACCCATAGGATGATCTGGATTTAGCTAGAGCTAATTTCTGAAACATGTTTTATTAAATCAAAAACATTCATAGGGTGGAAATATAACAATTTGTCTGTAAAGGCGGGGGCTCCCTCTCCTATCAGATGCAATGGGCCAACAGAACAGAAGGAATGGCCACATACAGACTGGCACTGAAGAGGGCCCGGGGCTCATCCTGGCAAAATCCTCCCCTGCATAAAAGGTTAGGAACGGACGGAAGGTATAACTTCTCGGACCTTTCACTCCATTGGTCTGATCTCCCATATTGATGATGGCTGAAGTCTTTTGTAGGAAATCAAGTCCAAAAATGATGGGGAATGTTAGATTTTCATCAGCCATAAAGTAGGTTCCCAACTTCCACCTCTCCCCATGCCAGCTATACAATAGCTGGATTTTTCTGACTGCCCTATAGGTCTTTCCATCAGCAAGAGTAAAGCTTTGATGGTCGCATGTTTGCAAGGACTCGCCATGCTGAGCCAGCTCTCGCCAGAATCTCTGCCGCATGAGGGAGTATGTGCACCCAGTGTCAACACAGCAAGGCATGCCTTTCCCCTTACCTCAATAGGGATGTGTAGAAGGGACTGGGGTGGGCATCTGTCCTCGGGCACCACCGTGACCACATTTGCTATCTTCTTGATATTTTTGGTCCCAACCTTCTCTGGAGGCTTCTTCCAGCCTCTGTCTTTCGCCTTTTGCTGATCCACCTTGCCCCAGTACTCCTCAGCCGAGTTGCAGTCCTTCTCCACCATTGTGCCAATTAGCACAAGTTGATCCACAGTGGCGACTGTACCCCTGAGACACCCTGCAATGCGAGGATTGCAGTTGTTGAGAATTTTCCACACCAGCTCAATCTCTGTCAGTTCCGGCTTCCACCTGAGACAAAGAGCATGATGGTCATAGGCAAAATCCCTCAGGCACTGTTCTGGCAATTGAACCATGTCCCTGAGAGTTTCTTCCACCTCTGTGAGGTAATTAATCTGGGGGAAGGAATGCAGCCTTAAAGGTGTCCCTGAACTCAAGCCAGCTGTGTACTGTATTTTTTGCCACCATCCACCAGCTATGGGCTGGCCCCTTAAGAGTGTTGGATAGGGCCCCAATTAGTTCTGGATCTGATAAGGGGCGTACAGCCAGAAAGGTTTTACACTGATGCAGAAAATTAAACACAGCCGCTACTTCCCTTGATCCACTAAAGGTCCTTTTGGATGGCAGGTTTGGCGTAAACCAGTGGAGGTTTACTAGCGGACTGGCTGCATGAAGCACCTGCTGGAGTAGATGGGTTGGAGCTTAATGTCTGGAGCTGTGCAGAGGGCAGAGGCAAGTTTGTGTCTGTGGCATAAACCTGCCTCTGTGCATCCTTGGAAACTGTGCATCCATTCCTGTGCATTCTGGTTGGCTGGATGTTTCCAGATTGGGTGGTTAACTGTAGGTGTCATTTACTTTGTGGTTGGGGGCACCCCTGAAGAAGTGCTGTCCTGGGAGGTCTGATGAGGAGTGGATCGGACATGAATCCGGGTGGATGATGCAACTCCTGCCCAAAATGTGGGAGTGCAGAGAGGAATCCAACTGGCGCGCTTCAGTCGTTCAATCTCTGTTTTCCACTAGTCATCACGTCACTGTAAACATTCCACCAATTTTTCCTTAAACTGTTGTAAGGTGGTTATCATGCCTTGTTCCAAGGCTTCAACACTTTTATCAATATATGATCTCAAGGGTGATTCTCTGCTCAAGGAGCTGTTTACAGAGTCTCTGTAATCTGTCTCAAGGGTAGATAAACTCTCCATAACTACCCCCAGATCATTAAAAAATAAGTAAAAGCAGGGGGCTGGAGATAAGAAGCGTTTTCCTCTTCTGCCAGACTTGCGTCCGCCTCCTCTGGGTCACTTCCCCTACTGGGTTTCTTCTAGTCACCCATGAGTTCCCCCTGGGCTCAACCTCACTTGGTTCTTGCGCAGAGGTTGGGGTAGAGAGCTTAGCGCCGGGTTCCCCCATAGTCTCCTCATGGGATGTATCTAATTCATTAGGTGGAGATTCACTTGTCACAGACATATCTTTAGAGTATATGTATATGTCTTTCAACCCCTTTTAATTGTGTATTTAAATTCATTTATTTATTTATTTTATTTATTTTTTCTTTAACCCACTAGCCCAAAATACAAAATTGCACAAACAGTTACATTCAGATTCCCCATACGGGCCACTGTCTATAACAATCACCCCCCTAACTTTAGTCCAGGAGAGGGATTGCTAATTTACGTACAAGTGTCATGTTCTGAGGTATGTGCTTAACCCAAGACATGCAGAATCAGAGACCGGAGGCAAGTATGATGGTAAAAAGTAAAAATAATTTTATTTTGACAGGAGAACTAAGGGCGCACTGAAGTCCAGCGGTTTCAGAAACAGGAAGCGGCGTCTGCAGGGAAACAGAGGTGAGTATGGGAGTTGTAGTTCTGGGAGATTTGTTTGTAGTCGGACTTACTATGGGGAAGAGGAGTTGGAACTTGGAGGGGGAGAGAGCCGGGGTGATATCCAAAGTGAGGTAGCGGTCCAAGATGATGAGTGAGATGGAGGATGGTTTGAGGAGGTTGATTTGGAGAGGGAGCGTGAGCGTGGTGGAGAGCGGGTCGGCTGGCGGAGGTGAAACAGGAAACGAACCAGTGATCTTCTTCCAGAGAGAGCGAGATATCCGAGGATCCAGGAACCTGAGGTGAGTAACAAAAACACATGAGCGAGTAATCAAAAAATCCAAAACACGACAAATCTTTGAGCAAAGTTTAAGCGAAATCTCAAAGGGCACGCAACTACCAGTTATTGGCAATCATCCGGCGTCGTAGTCTGGTCACCCTCCTCCTTATAAAGCCGGCCCGCTGATGAGGAACAGCTGTAGCTCCCTCTCCTGCAATCAGAGCTCAAAGGTTGTGAATGAAGTGACGAGTACTCACCCTGGCTCATGACAGTACCCCCCCCCCCTCAACGGACGCCCCCTGGCGTCCTAGCAGAGGCAGCCTCGAACTCCCTGATCAGGGCAGGATCCTCGATGTAGGAACCAGGGATCCACGAGCGCTCCTCAGGGTCATACCCCTCCCAGTCCACGAGGTACTGGACACCACTACCCCAACGACACGAGTCCAAAATCCTTTTCACGGCGTAGACCAGGCCCCCCTTATAGAGACGAGCAGGAGGAGGGGGAGTGAGACAGAGGGAGCTGGAGACAACAGGCTTAACCAGAGAGACATGAAACACTGTGTGCACACGGAGGGAGGATGGGAGGTCCAATCGGACCGTGGTAGGAGAGGGAACGTCGTGACTTTAAATGGCCCAATGAACCGAGGGGACAATTTGCGGGAGGATACTTTAAGTGAAATATCCTTGGAGGATAACCAGACAGACTGACTTGGGGTGTAGACAGGAGCGGGGCGGCGACGGTGATCAGCGATCTGTTTGTTGCGCCATGCAGTGCGGTTGAGGGTGGCCTTGATGGAAGTCCAAGCCCATCTAGCACCACGGAGGAACTGGGGAATGGAGGAAGACACTGGGGACTGTTGGGGAAAAGAGATGGCTGATAGCCTAGGGAGGCTTCAAACGGAGACTGACCGGTAGCAGACGAAATGTGACTGTTGTGGGTGTACTCTAACCAGGGTAGGTGTGAACTCCAAGTGGCAGGGTGAGATGAACAGACACAACGTAACATAGAACCCAGCTCCTGGTTCATTCGCTCACACTGCCCATTAGACTGTGGGTGATATCCGGAGGTAAGTGCTACTTGGGCTCCAAGGGACTCAGCAAACTCTCTCCATAACCGGGAAATGAACTGGGGGCCTAGTCAGAGAGGATCTCTTCGGGGATGCCATGAAGACGAAAAACATGCTTTTTTAGAAGTTGTGCTGTTACTGTGGAAGAGGGAAGAGACTTTAGGGGAACCAAATGACAGCCCTTGGAAAAACGGTCTACTATGGTGAGAATGGTGTTGAAACCGTGAGAATTGGGAAGACCACAAACAAAGTCTAGAGCTATGTGGGACCAGGGACGAGAAGGGACTGGAAGTGGTTGCAATAAACCAGCAGGTGGGCGATGGTCTCCCTTATGTTGGGAACACACATGGCATCCGGAAACATAATCTTTAGTATCTCTATAAAGAGAAGGCCACCAAAATGTTCCTCGGAGCAGAGCTACAGTTCTTCCCACTCCAGGGTGTAAAGAGAATTTGCCTGTGTGTACCCAGTGAATGACTTTACCTCTCAAGTGTTGAGGAACAAATAGTCAGTTGGGACGTCCGTTACTGGGTCCAGGATCAGTTTTAAGGGCCTCCAAAACTTGATCTCGAATCTCCCATGAGATACCACCAATGATGCAGCTGGGAAGAAGGATGGTAGCAGGTTCAGAGTCTGTGTCGGGAACGTACTGCCTGGAGAGAGCATCTGGTTTAACATTCATTGGACCTGGATGGTAAGAGATCTGAAAGTTGAATCTGGAGAAAAAGAGTGACCATCTATATTGTCGTGGGTTGAGTTATTTTGCTTCCTTCAGATAAACCAGATTTTTGTGATCCGTCCAGATAATAAAGGGTGTCTCAGCCCCCTCCAACCAATGCCTCCACTCTTCAATCGCGAGTTTAACTGCCAGAAGCTCACAATCTCCCACATCATATCTGCTTTCAGCTGGGGACAGACGACGAGAAAAGAATGTGCAGGGATGGAGTCTGTTATCCTCTTTAGCCACCCGAGATAATACTGCTCAATCTCTGGAATCTGACGCATCGACCTCCAGTACAAATTGTCGTTTGGGTCTGGACGATGAAGTACAGGTGCATTAGTGAACTTACTCTTTAACGAGCTAAATGCTCTTTCAGCCTCTGTGGACCAGACAAAGGGTTTGTTTATTGATGTGAGATTTGTTAATGGAGCTGCCGTTTGACTGTAATTGCGTATGAATCTGCGGTAGAAGTTGGCAAACCCGAGAAACCTCTGGAGCTGTTTTCTAGTTGAGGGAGTGGGCCAATCAGTAACAGCTTTGACCTTCTCTGGATCCGCTCTCAGCCGCCCGCTCTCGATGACAAAACCCAGGAACTTTACTGTTGACATGTGAAACTCGCACTTTTCTGCTTTGACGTACAGACGGTTTTCTAGTAGGTGTTGTAAAACAGCTCTGACATGTTAGATGTGTTGTGATGGGTCTTTGGAGAAAATAAAGATGTCATCTAAGTAGACTGTAACAAAACGATTTAAAAAATCACCCAGAACAGAGTTTACTAATGATTGGAATACGGCTGGAGCATTTGTCAATCTGAATGGCATGACTAGATATTCGTAGTGTCCAATGGGTGTTTTGAAAGTGGTTTTCCACTCGTCTCCCTCACGGATTCTCACCAAGTGGTAGGCATTTCTTAGGTCCAAGTGGCTGAAAACTGTTGCATCCTGTATGGGTTCAAAAGTGGAAGAAAGGAGGGGAAGAGGATATTTATTGCAAATGGTTATTTGATTTAAGCCTCTGTAATCGATGCATGGTCTGAGAGTACCCTCCTTTTTAGGAACAAAAAAGAAACTGCGCCTAGTGGAGACGAAGAGGGGCAAATGGTACCAGCAGCCAGGCAGTCCTGTATGTATCTTTCCATGCTCTCACGCTCGGGTTTGGAGAGATTGTATAATCGGCTTGATGGCAGTGGAGCCCCCCGGCAGGAGATCGATGGCACAATAAAATGGTCTGTGGGGTGGTAAAGAAGAGGCACGATCTTTACTGAATACCTGGCTGAGGTCATGATAAGCTTGAGGAACTGCTGTGAGGTCAATGTCCGCCAGGGGCGACGGTTGTGATGGTCGACCAACAGGTAAAGCTGAATTTAGACAACTCAGAGAGCACTCCGGACTCCAACCCAGAATCTTATTTCTCTTCCAATCCAGTGAGGGGTTATGTTGAAGCAACCAGGAGTGACCCAGAACCACTGGCGACTGAGGAGAAGGAAACACAAAGAATTTGATCATCTCAGAGTGGTTACCTGATACCATGAGCCGTAGAGGGATGGTGTGGTGGGTAATGGTAGAGAGAGATTTGTTGTCCAAAGATGAGACAGAGAGGGGTGTAGGAAGTCTGGTGGTAGGGATCTTCCAACTTTCCACCACTCTCTCGTCCAAGAGCAATTGATCGCAGCCAGAATCCAAAAGTGCTTCAAACGTCACCGGTCTAGAATCTATAGACAAAACGCATGAAAAAAAAAACACCGGGAACCAGAATTTGACTCTCCACCCACCAGTAGTCCCAGCTTTACTGACGGGCTCTCCCTTTTGACAGTTTAGGACAGTTACTCATAAAATGTCCTGCAGTTCCACAGTACAAACAAAGTCGGTCTTTGGCGATACTCTCTCTCTTCTTGTGTGAGACGGGTTCTTCCCATCTGCAATGGCTCCTCTGTGTTAGGTTGTGGGCGATTAGGAAAGCCTGGGTTCTGGTCATGGCCTGCGGCTGCTGCTGGTACGGGGGTGTGTCTGCTGAGCTCCCGTTGGTGTTTATCAATCGAAATGGTAAGTCTAATGAGTTCCTCCAGGGAACTGGGTTCTGGACACAAGGCTAGTTGGTTCCTCCCCTTGTCACTCAGGGCCTCAGTAAACACTCCTATGAGGGCGTCCTCATTCCAATTGGTTCTGGCCGCAAGAATGCGGAAATCCACAGCCAGGTCCACCACAGATCTTTTCCCCTGGAAGAGTGCCATGAGCTTCTTCCTAATGTCCGAAAGTGACTTGTGTCTGCCAAAAGTGAGTTTAAAATCAGAGATAAACATATTAAAGGGTCCTTGTAAAAACGGGTCGTCATGACTCTTCGCCTCAGCCCACTTAAGCGCCCGCCCTCTTAACAGTCCAACAATATATGAAATTTTAGCAGAGTCTGATGTAAAGGCCGAGGGACAACGTTCAAACGCCAGTTTACATTGGAACAAGAAACTAATACTGTCTTCGAACTCACCATTAAAAGTCTCAGTCTGAGGTGAGGGCGCCACACGAAAATAATTTCTCTCCCCGGGAGAGGCTTGCTCCTGACTGGCAGGAATTTCTGGTGTAGATGCAGCAGACGGTGGTACTGATGGCTGGGGAGGTTGATTAGCTTGGGAGAGGGTTTCGTGAATTTGTCGAACGAGGGTTTCCAGTTGCTGATATCGCTGGTTAACTGCGGAGAGTTGTTCCATGACAAGGGGGAGGTTCTGTTCCTGTTGACTTAACCGTTGTGACAGATTAGACAATGCTGATTCTGCTGGGTTTGAATGTTGGCCGGATGATTCTGTCATGTTCTGAGGTATGTGCTTAACCCAAGACATGCAGAATCAGAGACCGGAGGCAAGTATGATGGTAAAAAATAAAAATAATTTTTTGACAGGAGAACTAAGGGCGCACTGAAGTCCAGCAG
The DNA here is from genome assembly GCA_006942095.1 of Nothobranchius kuhntae. Taxonomy (NCBI): domain Eukaryota; kingdom Metazoa; phylum Chordata; class Actinopteri; order Cyprinodontiformes; family Nothobranchiidae; genus Nothobranchius; species Nothobranchius kuhntae. Next base: position 931,804 of record SSNQ01034666.1, read on the forward strand.
TTTCAGAAACAGGAAGCGGCATCTACAGGGAAACAGAGGTGAGTATGGGAGTTGTAGTTCTGGGAGATTTGTTTGTAGTCGGACTTACTATGCGGAAGAGTAGTTGGAACATGGAGGGGGAGAGAGCCGGGGTGATATCCAAAGTGAGGTAGCAGTCCAAGATGATGAGTGAGATGGAGGATGGTTTGAGGAGGTTGATTCGGAGAGGGAGCGTGAGCGTGATGGAGAGCGGGTCGGCTGGCATAGGTGAAACAGGAAACGAACCAGTGATCTTCTTCCAGAGAGAGCGACATATCCGAGGATCCAGGAACCTGAGGTGAGTAACAAAAACACATGAGCGAGTAATCCAAAAATCCAAAACACGACAAATCTTTGAGCAAAGTTTAAGCGAAATCTCGAAGGGCAAGCGACTACCAGTTAGTGGCAATCATCCGGCGTCGTAGTCTGGTCACCCTCCTCCTTATAAAGCCGGCCTGCTGATGAGGAACAGCTGTAGCTCCCTCTCCTGCAATCAGAGCTCAAAGGTTGTGAATGAAGTGACGAGTACTCACCCCGGCTCATGACAACAAGGGGTCCTCTGAAAGAACACACTCAAACATAAAATCTTTAAATAAATGATCACACTCTTGGCACTAAAGGGCTTCCATACAAACATTCGCTGCCAAATAAGACACGGAACACCAACCACTCGAGTTCTCCCACGTAGGATTATATTGTTATTTGATTTTGAATCACGTGACGTTCATACTTGACTTTTGTGTATAACCCCCTGAAACTTAATCCCCTAAATGTCCACCTACAGCGCCGCCATAATGCGCTTAGGAAGTCTCTGACTGATGTGCAACGCACCAACTGAATGCAATCAAAGCAGTCCAAAAAAAGGGAGAAAAAATGTGGCCGTTAGCAAAAATAGAAAAATAAGTGGTATACCACTAAAGAAAAAGGGTCAGTCTCACCAGTTTCTGCAGTCAATGACTCAGTCCATCCACCGATCTGGCTCCGCTGGTCCACAGTGAGGCAGGTAATCTGGGGTGCTTCCTCTCAGGTATCCAGGCACACTCCAGAGCGGGATCGTTGGGTATATCTCTCTGACTTAAACCCCTAATCTTATTTATTTTTAACAGTCACTCGTACTGATTTCCTTTACTCTGTTACTTGGTAGACGTGTAGTTTGATAATTAAACAAACTGCAGCAGTACACGCTGACACCTGCATCACACCCAGACATGCTTAGATATATTTTCTCTCTCTCTCTCTTTTCTACACACCTGACGCAATCCTCTCTTAATACCTCAGGTGTGGTAAACAACACAAATACACTGATAAATAAATTAACAAACTCGACTCACCCAATTACATACAGTGGAAAAGAAATTCACAGTTGAAACCGTTTTACAATTATACTCTGGTAATTGTTTAGACCATTTTCTCATACTCTCTGTGCAACAAATATAAAGTCTTTTCTTTTCTTTTAACACTTGTCTAATGTGGCGATGCCACAACAGTTCTAGTCTGAGATATCTTCCAGGTGACGTCAGGAAGCTGGCGTATATATTTTGCATCTGATACACTCGCAAGCGTTGCAGAGAGGCTTTGAGTTTGAGTCAAAAGAGAGGATGGTTCCAAAAGCTTGCTCACCGGTCGGTCGAACCAAGTGAAGTGGCGAAGAACTGAGGGATCAGGAAGTTATCCCTGTATTTATTAGCTGTTGTTGACGAATTTAGACAAGTCAAAATTTAATTAGTTTAAAAGGCATTACCAAAGACCTCAGAGAACCACTCCCTCACTCAGATACTTAGATGTTAATGCTTAGTGTGAAGTGAAAAAGTTATAACAGTTATGTGGAGCAAAATGTTAAACATCAATAATAATATTATGATATCATTGTGTTCATACTGATAGATTGAATTTTTAATTAAACAATTACTGATCAGGTGTAGTTTAAGATCTGAAATGAATCATTACAGGAAAAATATTCATTTTAAGCCTCAATGCAAAGTATATCACACATCAATCAAACACTTTGGATTTAAACAGATTGTTCATTCAACAAAATATAATTATATGTTTATGTATTTAGCCGCTTGCTTTTGTCCAAAGCGACTTACAAGTGATAATCGGCATGTTGCCCTTGAGGCTAACAACAACTTGACATCAATCATGGAGAGGAGGGAACAAAGGAGTGGACAGTAGAGAGGGGGGACAGGTGCAGGGAAGGTGCTAGTTAAGAAGATGCTCTCTGAAGAGCAGGGTCTTCAGGAGTTTCTTGAAAATTGAAAAGGAGGCCGCTGTTCTGGTAGTGCTTGGAAGGTCATTCCACTTTTGTGGAACGATGCATGAGAAGAGTATTTATTGTCCTGAGCGTGGTGTAGGCACTGCTAGCCGACCATCCTGTGATGACCGAAGCGGCCGGGCTGAGACGTAAGCCTTTGCAAGAGGATTCAGGTAGAAGGGAGCCATACCATCTCGGACTTTGTATGCTAGTGTTAGCAATTTGAATTTGATGCGTGCTGCTAGCGGTAGCCAGTGGAGCTCAATGAACAGAGTGTGCTCTTTTTGGCTGATTGAAGACCACACGCGCCACTGCGTTCCGGACCATTTGAAGAGGTCTCACAGTACAGGCTGGAAGACCAGTTATAAGGGCATTGCAGTAATATATAATATATGTAATATTAATATTAATATATGACGTTTTAAAGTCGTTTTTGTGAGCCAGGGAAGATAGACTTTTATTCAGAGAGTAAAAGATAAGAAGTTCTGCATCTTGCAGCCTTGGGGACTCATGCCGTACGCAGGACTTGTTAAGAATATTGACTCAAGTTCATCTCTTCATATCAACACCATGGTGTCAGATTGAATCGTATGTAAGAGGTCTGGCTTGTAAGTAAAAAATTACTTTCTATTCAATTTTGATGAAACACGGCCTTTTGGTACACCCCTTCCTAGGGCATGGGATCAGGGGTAGAAGACCATGAGGCGTTGGACAACCTTAGAGGCCCTGAGGAATCAGCAGTGGAAGACAAGAGTTAGTTCTTAGGCACAAGAAGCAGCAGGAGTGAGGAAAATCAAACCCTCACACAGCAGAACAGTCAGTAGATATACAGTGAAGTACAGGGCGAGGAGGAGGAGTAGCAACCATTTTTCATTCGGACTTATTAATCAATCCCTTACCAATTAATAGCTACAGTTCATTCGAACATCTTATTCTTAGTTTTCCTAATCCAGATTGCAAAACTGTAAAACCACTCTTGTTTGTAGTTTTATATCGTCCACCAGGCCCTTACTCTGAGTTTTTGGATCAGATCTCTGATTTTTTATCTGATTTGGTGCTAAATACTGATAAGGTCATTATAGTGGGGGATTTTAACATTCATGTGGACATTGAAAATGATAGCCTCAATGTAGCCTTTAGTAATATCCTAAACTCAATTGGTTTTACTCAAAGAATACATAGCTCCACCCACTCCTGCCATCATACAATGGACCTTGTGCTGGCTTATGGCATTGAGTGTGAGGAAATAACAATCTTTCCACATAATCCAGTCCTCTCGGACCACTTTCTGATAACCTTTGAGTTTTTTATAACTGAGTTCTCGAGACATGAAAGTAAATTTCACTATAGCCAGTCTCTATCTGACAACGCAGTTGCATCTTTTAAATCAACTGTTCCATCTTTACTGTCCTCAGCATCTCAGAGGAACGTAGCAGAGGGCAATATTTTCATTTCTAGCCCCTCACAAATTGATGCCTTAGTTCATCATGTTACTTCCTCTTTACGTGTGGCATTAGATGATGTTGCCCCTTCAAAAAAAAAAGTAATTAGGGACAGGAAGTTGGCTCCCTGGTTCAATTCTCATTAACGAGCTTTAAAACAAAACTCTAGAAAATTGGAGAGAACATGGCGCTTTACGCACCATGAGGAGGCCTACCTACCCTGGAAAAATAGTCTTGTGCTTTATAAAAATAAGCTTAGACAAACTAGAACTGCTTATTTCTCAGCGTTAATTGAGGAGTATAAGAATAATCCTAAATTTCGTTTCAGTACAGTTGCCAAACTTACACTGAATCATAGCTCTGAACCATCTATTCCCTTAGCCCTCAGCAGTAATGACTTTATGGGATTTTTCACAAGTAAAATTAATTCTATTAGAAACAAAATCTTTAGCATCCT
>SSNQ01034666.1:943226-963615 GCA_006942095.1 Nothobranchius kuhntae
GAAGGTTTGGTGTGAGAAGCAAGCTGACCAAGAGAGTCTCTGACTTTGGGAACCAGGTTGTCTGGGGCACAGATGAGGATCTCAGTCTTATCTTCATTCAGCTGAAGAAAGCTCCCAGCCATCCAGGTTTTGATAGAGTCTAAGCAGGTGTGTAACAGCTGCAGCTTAGACATCTCATGGGGCTTAAAGGAGATGTACAGTTGGATGTCATCTGCATAAAGATGGTAGAAGATTCCTTTGAAGGAGCTCAGGATGTGCTGAAGAGGAAGCAGATAGAGGAGGAAGAGTAGAGGCCCCAGCACAGAACCTTGTGGGACACCATGGGTAAGAGAGGTGGTGGAGGACCTAAACTTGGAGACGGCCACAGAGAAGGAGCACTCAGAGAGATAAGAGGAGAACCACTCCAGAGCAGATCCTGATAGGCCTGCCCAGTCTCTCAGCCTCTCCAGTAGCAGGTGATGGTCAACAGTGTCAAAGGCCTACTTTCTTCCATTTGCAGGATAAAGCTTTACATCGACCACATTGAAGCTGAGACAGGAGGAAAATGCATTATTGCAGCCAAAAAAAGGTTTGGGGGTATTTCTTATGAGGAATGCTATTGCACCATTTCCAGATATGTTGTGAGTCTGACAACTGGAAGGAATTGGACTGACTATTGTGGAATGAGCTAGGGTTAGGCATTTGTGGTTCTGCATCGAGAACCCTCTGGAAAGAGTGGGGACAGAATGAGTGTCTGTGGTGACGAAAGCACCACAGCTCAGTGATGGTTACTACAATTAAGCCCAAAGGTCGAATTTAGGAAACTTTACATGGAAAACTTACTAAAACTTATTTCTGCCTCAATTCGAGGTGGACAATAAAGTTTATCCATCCATCCATCCATCCATCTATCTATCTATCTATCTATCTATCTATCTATCTATCTATCTATCTATCTATCTATCTATCTCTAAAGGTCAATAAAAATACTAAAGGTCAATAAAAAAACTTGGCTTTCAAAAGTAAATTTTCTGACCTATGTAACACTGCTTACCCAGATGTCAACCCTGCAGAACACAGAATAACCGTCTTATGTTCACTCCTCTAGTGACAATTACATTCAACTCAGAAGCTGCTCAGCTTTCAGAAGTTATGTCTGACTTTGCTTCTCCCTTTATAGAGGAGACAGGAGCCTGCGGCTCTCACTAGTCACAGAGACAAATATCCAGGGATGCAGACGTCTCAGTGCTACATCCGCCAGCACATAGAAACACCCAGTAGCACAGGCTCCTGGATGCTGCATGTGGAGCTCACCCTGAGAGAAGCTTTGAGTTATTATTAGCAGTTTAGAACAAAGGCTTTTATTTTCATCAGCCACGTTTGTAACTTTAATGATGGTTCCAGAAATAAATCTTAAATCAGCGTGTTTCTCACACACACACAGTGCTGTGAACTCTCAGATGCTCAACCATTGGTGTGCAGTCCTTTTGTCCTCTATGCAGCCTGACAGAGTGGAAATGCTGAGGAATGTCCACACATTCTAAAAACACAAGCAGAAATCTGGTCACTCGGTAAGTTAATTGCACTGCATTGCAAGTGCCAGGGCAGGGAGCACAATGCCAGTTCTGTAGTTGGGACAATAAGCTTGCTCTCTGAGTCAGAAGTTGAGGATATGTTGAAGCTAAGCTGTTAAAACTCCAGTAGCATGCTCTCCAAGAAGGTAATCATCCAGAAGGGCGCTGGGAAAGAACGTCTGCTCCTGTTCATTGGTGCCTTTGAATAACTGGTTGTTAGAGCTGCCAGAGGGAGGCATAGAGGCTTCTTGTGCCAAGAGTTGGCCTCACTTCTCATTAGGATTTAGGCACCAAGGTGACCTAGAGGGCAAACACCGGATGGTTCTGTTAATGTGGCAAAAACAAAATTTTGTTGTTCTCTAACCCAGAACCATCGAGTTCTAAAACTGTCAAAACTGTGACCTCTAACTACATGTTCCTACGTGTTCCTTAATCTCTGAGAATGTGAAAGACATCTAAGATTTTATGTTTGACAGCATTATAAAGAGTAATCCAGCCCTGCAATATTTATATTACCGTGTATAAAATACACTGCCTGCCAAAAAAGTATCCTCCAATAAAGAGTCACATACTCAAATATTCTGTTGTACCTTAGGGTTGGGCATCGAGCATCGATTGGAACCGGGACTAAGTTTCTATTTTTCCCAGAATCGTTCAAGTTCTTTATTTTTGATTCCTAGTTTCCATTCCTACGCCAACTAAAAAAAGACGCCGCCAAATACCAACGAAGAAGAATCACCCGGAAGTGGTCGGGTTACTGCAATCAAATGGCGAACATGCGGAAGCGTTCTAAAGTGTGGCTTCACTTTAACAAACAAACCAACAACTCAGCTAAGTGCAATACCTGTAAGAAAACTATATTATGCACAGGAGGGTGCACAACAAATATGTTAAAACACCTCCACCTTCATGGTGTTGAAAAAACGGAGTGCCCGGCAGTGGCGTGTCCAGATCTTTTAAAATGGGGTGGCCCAGGTGAGGCACAACTTTGTGCATGGGTGGCACCAATGGTTATGCTTTTTTTGTTTTACCCCCAAGCCTTTTGTGGACGATGAAAAGCCTATTTAAATGTACATTAATGTGGTGGAACCTGGGGTGGCCAATCGTTTTCCAAGGGTGGCATGTGCTACCCCAGGCCACTCCCTGGACACGCCCCTGGTGCCCGGTCTTTGACGTGCTGCGCCGGTCTACCCCGCGTTCCTCCTTGTACGGTTCCGACCCACAGCCTAGCAGTGCACTGCAGTCAGAATCCGGTAAGTTAATACAGAATATGTCTTTTGTTAACATAACAAGTTAGACTCAAACATTCAAATAAAAGCAAATACTCGGCTAACATTTAGTACATGTGTTTTTTTCAGACAAGCCTCCTGAGATTGCTAACGTCAGCCAGGCAGTTGACAATAGTCTGCGATGTGCTACTCCTTCTCCGTTTACCATAGCAGCTAAGGGAAAAATGTCCGTGCAACAAGTAGAGGAGTGCCACCGAAAGGTTACCGCATATATTGTGAAATGACTGCACCCCTTTTCAGATGTGGAACCACCAACATTTAGGTTAGTTAAGCAACAATGATAGCGCTAAGCTAAATACTGAGCTAATATTAAGTAATTGTAACAGTAACATTGTTTGTTTATGTTTGCAGGGACATGGTGAAAGCCCTGAACCCAAAGTACGCACCACCTTCCAGAGACTACTTGGCAAATAGATTAATCCCATCTTGGTACAACGTTGAGAAATCTAATGTGATTTCAGAGCTCAGTCTTGTATCATCTGTTGCACTCATGTGTGATGGCTGGACTAGCATCACACAAGACCATTATCTCACCATCACAGCACACTATTTAGTGGAGGGCAAAATGTGGCAAAAAGTGCTAAAAACAAAAGCTGTGTACAAAGCACAGACTGGTTGTGTTGTGAGGTTGTGTTGTGACAGAAGAAATCAGTGATGTTCTCAGAGTTTGTCCTTTCTGACAAAATTGTAGCAGTCACTGTTGACAACGCTGCCAATATAGATGTGGCTATTAAGAACCTGCAATTTGTGAAACTGTGCTGTTTTGCCCACACACTTAATCTAGCTGCACAAAGTCTGTATTCCCTAAATTCAGTGAGTCGGTGGGTGTCCAAAGTTCGAACCATTGTTGTGTGGATGAAGAGGTGCTTGATGGCAAAGGTGGTTCTCCAGGAGAAACAAGAACTTCTACGTAAGACACACAATCGTCTGTAAAGGCTTTATATTTTTTATCTTATTGTTTTTTATTTGAGCTCTGCAGAGTAGTACTATAGCATTTGAGTCCAATTTTAAATCATTTAAAGTGTTTTAAGTATTTAGTGTACTAGGAAGAAAAGCATCTATTATAAAATGTAAAATGCATGTTTTTGTTTTTACCAGAGCTGCCCCGACACTCACTCATCCTTGATGTGAGAACGCTCTCTGTATCTAATGCTGAAGAGATTCACAGAGCAGTACCCTGCAATTCAAGCAGCCAGCTTGGATCAGCGGCAGAGCAAAAACATCGAAAGGGACAGGTAGACATAGATGAGCATGGACAAATAAATACACTCAAAATATGAATTCATAGAACAAATGTGTATAAATACTTTGCATCAGTAAATTGATAGACTTAAATTACTACAATGGGCAGTCACTAGGGTAGACTTTGAGTAGGGATTGCATAAGTGAGGTGTTTTGTTGAGAAAAACAGAATTTTTCTAACACAGATCTATCTGTTCTTAATTTATTTTTTGTACAGGCTTGCTCAGCTGACTGAGGAGGACTTTCAGAAAGCTGAAGACTTCATCAATCGTGTGAAAGTTCTCTGCACATCGACACTCTGTGTGTCTTCAGAAAAGAGCCCCACATGTGGACAGATACTTCCCATTCTACAAAAACTGGAGGCACATCTGACTGAAAGAGGGAGATACATTATTTGTATCCAACCATAAAAAACAGGTTTGGGCCAACCTGTCTAAGCGCTACCAAGTAAGTGGCTGAGGCAGGCAGCTGAGAAAAAATTAATACAAATATCTTTACTCCTTTCACTTGTTAAAACATTTAAAGAACGTGTTTTGCAGAGCGAGGAGATCAGGAACTTTCTCCAAGTGGCCACTGCATTGGATCCGCGCTTTTAACACAAGATGGATGATGACGCCGTCTGGGACCAGATCCAGCAGAAGCTGATTGAACCGGTGAAATGTCAATTATGCACAACTTTTATTTTTCAGCAGTTAAGATCTAAGGTAAAAATGCTTATGTTTTCTGCACTCAACAGAGAAAGACTGTGGAGCTGATGATGAGGACACCATGCAGTCTGACATTGAGGAAGAGGAGAATGAGGAGGTGAGTTTAAGGCCTAGTCCACACGTAGCCGGGTTTATTCAAAAACGAATATCCGCCCCTCCAAAAACTTGCATCCACACCACCTCGTTTTAATAAAAAACTCTGTCCACACGTACCGGATAAATACGTTGTTAAGGCCATGCCAGACCTGTAGGTGGCAGTACTTCCCCCGTTCTTAACCTCGTCCTTCGTCTGTGGTCTTCTGCAAGGAGCAGTAATTCCGCTTGCAAAAACAAACAAGGAAAAAGCGCTTGGACAATTGATAAAGCGAGCGCAGCTCTGAGGGCATCCATGCTGTCGGCTAGTGAAAACACAGGTCGCACACGTGAGGTCAGCATTTTTTTGTCGCGGAAAGTGACGTTGCGGACCTTAAAACTCCGGTTTTGTCTGTCCACACGCAGACACCCAAAACGGAGAAAACGCAGATCTTCACTTTGGCCGGAGTTTTTAAAAAGATCCGTTTTCGTGTGAAAAAACTCAGTTTTCGTGTGGATGACAGGCCAAAACGTAGAAAAATATCTACGTTTTGGCAGATCCTCGGCTACGTGTGGACAGGGCCTAAGTGTGTATGATAAAACCTTTCCCTTTTAGTGAAGATTTTGATGAATCTTTCCTTTTTTTTAGCAACCACCTCCCTGCAAACTGTCCAGGAAGACTCCACTGGAGGAGCTGTCTGCTGAGGAAGAGGCCCAGAAAATAGTCTCACAGCAGAGCTCCATGTCCATCAAGAAACAAGTGGAAAAAGAGCTGCAGATGTACAAGAAAACTCCACCGGCCATTTTGTCTGATGACCCTGCTGCCTGGTGGTGGAACCAACAAAAGACTTATCCGTTGATCTCACATCTTGCATTCTCATACTTATGTGTACAAGCATCTTCTACACCCAGTGAACGTGTGTTCTCCACTGCAGGAGACACTATCTGTGTTGAGCGCTCGCGTATACTGCCTGAAAAGGCAGATATGATCATTTTCATCAACAAAAACTGTTTCTAATCTGGACGGGATTGCAGAAGTTGTTCCTTAGTTTTTGTTTGATACTCTGAGTCTGCACCAGTTTTGCAAATCAGTGAGACATGTTTCTTGTTTAGGTCCCTGCTGCATCAGACAATGTTAGAGGTTTTCAAAAATAAAGCTCCATTGTGAAAGTTGTACTTTTGTGAAAAGAAAATTTGTAGTGTTTATGTTAAAGTATATATTTCAAATTTATATGCTAGTTGAAAACGGCCCTGTGAAAAATTCAAAGTAAAGTTAAAGTTTACAGAATTAAAATTCAAGGTGAAGTTCAGACTATTTCATCAAGTAAGACCTATGGTTATCTGGCCTCCTGAAAGAATCGCAATTGAGAATCGATAGGAACCGGAATCGAAACGAGGAATCAGAATCGAAATCATTCAAAATCAAATGATGCCCAACCCTAACCGCCATTATCCTGAACTACGGCACACACTCACTGTGGTGTTGTCGCAAGAAGCTCCACCCATTTTACTTCCATCCAGTGTTGCATTAATGTTTCACGAAGATCTTGCATTGATGATGGTAGCATCTGACCGTGCCATGCACCATGACATCATGCAGCAGCAAATCTCCGAAAACAACTCGGCCTCTATGTGGAAATGTTTGGACCCAAATGCAGGAGCCCAGAACAGCACAGAGTGAGGTGTGGTTGCAAAAGATAAAGATCCTTTTATTTAGGAGGGATGAGGAAGTCCACAGGCTCAGGGAATGTGTTGTTTTATCCAGTTGCTATTTGATCATTTCAGCTGTGAGCACATCTCGTCCTCAGTTGTCTACCTTACTGTCTGCTAACAAACTCCAGCATCCAAGGTAAGCGCTGATCAGAGGGAGGATGTTTTTACACTTTTATGTCACTTGTCCCACTCCTGACTCTATGTGGTGGTTTACGACAGCAAACTAACTAGCAGGCAGTTAGGGTTAGCTAATGTTAGCTAACTTTTTGTGCATGTGGCGTCATCTTCAACTTGCTGAAAAATTATTTTATTCAGCTAACTTTGCCAGGATCGTTAATAATGAAGGTGGCAGAGGGAACAGAGAGACAGCATACTATGAGGGGTCTACATTCACTGGGAAACCTGCAATGTTGAAGAATTGATGTTATACGCCAGATATGCAGAAAAGGTCATCCAGGGAAAAACTAAAAAGCCAAAAAAAAACAAATCAGCCCCACAAAGCCCCTCTGACAAAAAGGGAAAAGCTGTTTATTATCAGCAGGGAAATAAGAGGAAGTGGAGGCAGAGGCAGTGGTACAATTCACAGACCCGATCACAGCAGCCCGTTTGCTGGACATGTGAAGGTCAAGGTCACATCTCACGCGATTGCCCCTCCAATTAAACTAGATCCCTGAAATGTTTTGGTCTAAAGGCCCTTTTTGAACTCTATCTCTCCTGTGCAGATCTAACCAAACTCCCAGTTTAGGCCCAGAATTAAACAATTATTTAAACAATATCATTTTCAGTGTTTCTGTTCATCCTGACTCACAATTTTTTTTGGTTTGCTTTCATCTACAAATTTTAAAGCTCAACTTACAAAATCCCACTATTACCCAAACAATCAATAATTGTCTGGCTGACTTTCAATGTTCAGCCAATTCTCTAAAATCCTTGTTTACGTGGATGATGGTTTGATTGCATCTGACGGTTCAGAGTTTTGCCTCACAGACTCTCACTCCTTATTGCAATATCTTCACCTAACAGGGAACAAAGTCAGTAAAAAGAATCTACAATGGGTAGAAACTCTCAGTCCGGCATTTGGGGGACACACTGTCAGGTGAAGACAGATCCAGTCAGGAAGACAGGAAACCATTTTGAATACCCCAACACCCCTGACTAAAGAGCAGATGATGCCATTTTTAGACCTTGCTACTTAGTGCAGACAGTACATTCCCCGTAATGCAGAGATAACCCAGCCCCTTTACACATTTCACCTTTCTGCTGGATTTAACCCTAAGCTACAGAATTATAAGAAAGATCATTATAAAATTATAATTTTTATGCTCTAGATTGTTGTAAGTAGCCTCATGAATAGCTTCTGCTCAATAAGATTGAAGAGCTGAAAAGAATGTGCCTTACTGCTATTTTAAAATGACAAACTCTTTTACCCCTTTAACTGAACCAGCCTTTGTAGGTTAAATTACAAAGGCCTTTGTAACTTTAATTTGATTTAAATAGGATGTATTCCTTCTAACACAACTCTGGTTTTACCTGACCCGGTTTCTTGTGGGAACAGATTAGCTGTGAGGTAGCTAAATCTGCATCCGAGGACACCTTTTGCTACTGGATTAAGATTAAAAATGCAACTTTGTCTCAAGATAGTCTCTATTTTACACTTGGTAAACCTGTTCCTTTCTGGAATGTAAACTTCAGCTCAGCTCAGCTCGTGCTTAGCCCAATGTTTACATTGGCAGTCTAAACACCCAAACCTGTTTTTTTTTTTTACTGTTTTGACTAGTCAGGTAAATTTTGAAAGAAGTGGTTTAATTTTGACCTTTGTCACTTTCTTTGGAGTAATGAGCTGATTTTATGAGACTTATTGTTAAATTTTACAATGGGACCTTCTGATATATTCTTTGGTTTTGGTACTGGCCTATTTCCAAATTTAAGCTGATTTCTTCTCACCATATTCTGTTTTGTTATTTTAGTTGTTCTATTTTATTTTATTTTAATGGGATATTTTCTTGGTCGTGGTACTGGAATCCTGTGCGATGCAGTACAATCATGGTTTCTACCAACAAACAATAAATATCCTCAACTATCTTCTGATTATTAGTTCTGCTTAGTGATGTTTTGTTTAAGTACTGCTACCGTAAGGGTGGTCAGCCATTGTTTTTTAACCATTCGCTTGTTTTGAATAAGTCAGGCAGCTAGGGTTAGATACATGCGTTTAGGTTTTTATTATATGATGTTTTAAGGGTTGCGAGAGCTAGATTTTGATGTTGGCCTTCGCCCACCCTGAAGCAAATGCAGCGGTTCCAGACTGTTAGAAAATAGATTTCCTACCCTATCCAGGGTTCATGGTTAAAACTCTGTTCTTTTCTTTTGCTGAGACCATTTTCTTAATCTCATAGAATTGTATTATGACTACTTCATGTTGTTTGAGTTTATTCAGTATGTTAACCTTTTCTGTGACAGGTGTTTACATGTTTTGTTTTGACCCTAAGTCGCCTGATCTTTAAACAATTAAGGACATCCTTACTAGTGATTTTGTTTTCGTTTCTTGGTTTTCCTGCCATAAGCAGACTTCTTACCCAGTTGGGATTTCTGGCCTTAAGAATTTGACTTGCTGTTTTTACAAAAAGGTGTTTGGATCTTTTATAACCTTAGAAACTTCCTGTTAAATGAGTCTTGTCAACCATTGATGGGTTATTTAAATTACTGGTGTAGGTTAGTTTAATATATCATGGAACATGAGTTAATGAATATACTTTGGTGTGGTTTATTGATAAAACTGAGCCATAATTCTAGCTCACTAATGGGTTACCTTACTCAGGTCTTTTGAAGACATTGTGTTTATTTTTATTATTTTATCTTTTGCTGTTCAAACAGTTACATTCAGGGGGAACGCCGTGCTAGGTTTTTGTTTGAATTTCATGGTCCTTTTTAACTCATAAAAGAATGTCTCGGGGCATTTTCTGTCCATCTCAGTATTTTGTAACTATGTAACTCGAGGGGGCCTAGCCTTCTTTGTCCTGTTTGTATGCTGACCTCACATGTGTGTGTGGTCTTGATTTTAGCTTAGGAGGATACCATGTGGACTGTGGTGGTCAGTTTCTGGTGAATTTCTGCCTCCACTGGGGGTCCCGATTGGACTGATTAGAAAGAACATTGGATGGTCGTTGCTGAAGACAAGTCACATTCCACAGTGATCTCGCAGACTCTTTTGTGCTTTCTCGCTACAGGCCGTGAAACCAAGGAGATTGGGGTCCTGATGCAAGTGCTGCTACCAGATGGGGCATCAAGGTCACTCATCTCATCCCTCTCACTGCTGCGGAAATGCTGAGCGGGGCCACCACGACTGAACCATCCTCATGCGGGCTCGCCGAGGACGGCAGATAAGAAAACAATCTGCCTTAAGCTTGCAGGGTCCATCCACCTTACCGCTGCTGATGTTTGGTGGTCACACTCTACCCTGGAACTGCCCCTCAGCACCTGACGGGACAAGTGGAGACAGCAGCAGTTGGGGGAACTACGGAATCGACAACTGGTGACCTGCCTCCAACGATGTCAAGATCCACCCCAAATCTCCCGTCTGGTTTCATGGCTCCCTGACCAAAAAGACATCCCCTCACCGTCCCAACCGTCACAGGATCCCACGTTGCTATAACATCATCAAAGTTGCTGACACACGCCTTTTGCTCAGGATGGTTCTCTCTCCTGCCACACAACTGGTGTGGCCTAAAGTGCAGATTGGCTCTCTGCCACCCGCCTCACATCGCCTGAGGACGGCGTCCCTACGAGGACATTCGAGCTGAAGTAAGAGAAGCTGGGTCTGTGATGACCCTTTGCCCTTTCCCACCTACAAAACCAAGCCCCTCACATCGACGGCCCCACCACCAGGACTCCTCTGTTTCATCTCTACGAAAGTGCAACACCATCCCAACATGATCTTCATTGCTCTGCCCCTCACTGCTGTCCCACATAAATCCCTACTGATAAGCCCTTTGACCCTCGACTCTGCCCCAAGCTAGAGCTGCTAAAGCCCCCTGACGCTTCCCATGCTTCATAGATTGGCAGTCAAAAAGAAATTGGTATCGGCTTTTGTGACAATGTTTGTTCATGATTTACTTGGTTTTAAGCTGTGTTTAAGCCATGTTTGAGGTAAACGAATGGTTGACAGGCTCATGACAGATGTCTTAGTTCATATTTTTCCTGATACAGCTTTAGTTCAAAATGTCCCCTGATAAGACTGGTTTCATTATGGTTTCTACAATGCAGGTCCTGTAACCATTGTTGATTAATGTCCTGGTTATCATTTCAGATGATTTTATTATCCATTATTTTTTATCAGCATATTTTTCTCTTAATTAGTGTATTCATTGTTATAATCGTCTTAAAATTAATAATCTTTGATCATTTTTATACTCATCCAATTTATTAAAGGTTGTTGCTTATTTTACAGCCTTTTTTGAGGATCACTAAATATTTTGTGATCTTTTGGCGTGTTAGAGGGAGATTCTTGTATTACAAACTGTTTACCTTAATCGTAGTTTTGTTGTTATTTTATTCTGCTACTCATAGCAGATGACCTATGTTTCCACAGGGAGGATTGTTACTGAAGTTGGAATGAAAAAGTGGATAGAGCTGAAAGCCAACGGTAACCAGTTGCATCTAGTGTGGCAGATGTTAAGATGTACGTTAACGGGTTACTTTCCGTCTTCACCGTAAAATCAGCACCATAAAGGTAGTCTGAGAATTTTTCAGTTATAAACCACTTGAGAGCCAAAAATTCTAGCTTGTGAGCTGGATAGCCCATTTTGCTCATTGAGAGACCTCGGCTAGAAAATACTATTGCTCTCAACTGTCCATCCTGAAGCTGGTACAGAGCTGCACCAAGACCAATGATGCTGGGGTCCGTGTGGAGGATATTTAGAGTCGGCAAAACCCAAAACTGGAGCAGAAGTGAGTTCACAAATGATCTTATCGAATGCCTCTTGACACCGTTGTGTCCATCTTTCACCAAATGACTCTCTTGGATTATGGTATAAAGTACCTTGTTGCTTTGTGGGTTTTTTCTTACTGTTTTTAAGTGGTAGGTACCCAGATGTTAACTCGTTTAAAGGTTGAGCGATGTTAGAGTAACCTTGGATAAATCTCCGGTAGTACCCAGCAAAACCTAAAAATGATCTTAACTCTTTAAGGTTGATAGGGACTGGCCACGTTGTTAGGGCTTTGATCTTTTCTGTGTCGGTTTCAACACCACGCTCTGACACTATGTGGCGAGCGGGGCCAGGAGCTAGGGATACACACGGCTCTAGTGCAACACTAGGCCGGAACCAATCTACGTGTTCCTCCTAGACTGGGGAGGAACAAGTGTTTCTGTTCTCACTGTAACAACAACGCCACCTTGATACCCAAGGACAAAAAATAAAGACACATAGGTCCACTCTTATGAAAAATGAGTGTGAGAGTGGGCTCCCAAATGACAAATTTATTAACAGAAATATAAATAAAACTTGGTTAAAAAGGCTAAAACTAATTACTAAAAGGCCAAAATGGCATTAAATTAATTATACAAAAAAGGCAGGCTGAGGCTACTGAGGAGGTGCTGCATCCCTCAGTTGAGACGGAACCCTAAACTAAAGAAAACAACAAACCCAAAGTTCACCCCAGACACTCATGCAACCAATCCGGCATGAAGTGAAGAACTGCAAACATGCAAACACAGCAACCTAAGTGGAACCATCACCCCGACATGGCCACCACCACCAGCAGCTCTCAGCCTGTCAAAGTAAGTAAAAAAAAAAAGGAAACATTTCATAAAAATATGTGAGGCCCCTCACAACTGTGGTAGCCAGCAGGAGCGGTAATGCAGACAGAATAAAAGCAAAGCAAAAGCAGGAACCAAACACAAGCAAAACAGCAGAGTCTCTTCGAGGGTATGCTAAACCCTTTCCTTATTCTAAAAAAAGAAGAGACACCAAACAATTAACGTTTTAAATTAACCGAGTGGAGAGGAAGCAGCAGGCTGAACATACCACGTCTGATGATAGATGACCACCCGGAACCATGGAACGCTGTGCGTTTCGCCAACTGAGCCTGAATCCAAGTGATCCGATTGAGGTGTTCGAGGTCTCACACACATTATGGTGTCGTCCGCCGTGAATAGGATGGTTTTGACAGGTTTCTTGAATACTGTAAAGTGGTGATGATTTAAACAGATTCTCTGAACGGTGTCTGTCTTTGGCTTGGTTTTTGAGCATTTTAGCCGGAGAATTACAAATGAGCTCTGGTTATTCTGTTGTTTGTTGTTTCATGTTGTCTTAGATGTTGTCTGCTTAATTGTTGTTTGGATAAATGAGAGAGTGCCTGGACTTGATATTCGTGTAGAAAGAAGGATATGGCAAATCATTTGCACGTTTCAAGTTGGTGGTCAGACTTTTAAACTGGTTGGCTGATATGCGAGACCCGCTGTGTTTAGAGACACAGTTGGAGGGCAGATTCGTGAGCCTAAATCTGATCTCATGCCTATGAAGAGACGGTGTGGTGTCTATGCATGGAGGAAATAAGAACACACAAAATACCTTTTTTATTTTTGAGTAAATATGAATGACATGTAGATCCAGGAAATGTGGAACTGGTCTGAAAATTATCAGAGGGTTGATGGAAAATGTGATTTTGATAACCGCTGACATGTCACAAATGTATTATGCTTACGAGGAAGCACAGAGCGGTGGAGAGGAAAAGGATTAAAAATGTGAAACAGAGAGAAGGCAAGACCTGCCTAAAAAAATCAAAAAAGCCGCAGCTGTGCTCTGTTGAGCCACCAAGGTCAATTGAGGCCTGAGGCTACTTAACTAGAACATAATGATAAAAAGTTAACTCCTTGTTGCAAAATGGTCACTACAGTGGACAGTTTCTCAAAACTGTGATTTACTTATTTGTTTTTGCTATTAAGCACAGCTGTTGAAGACGTTATTGCATTTGAGACTCTCCGTGTTTGCCTTATTGTGTTTGTTACCTTCTTTGTTCTTATAATTTTGCTGATTTTTGTATTACACCTTGTATGGAATGATTCTTTGGACAAGTTAACAGGATTGAGATTACGATCCGCAATAGACAAATGATTGCAGCACTTCATGCTGTGTTACCACTTCATCGTGTTAATTCTGAGCCTTTCATATCTGATCGTAGTGTTTCTTACTTTACTTATTATTTTTCTTGTTTGATGCTTATCATTTTTTGTCTTGAGTCGTGATTGATGTAGCTCTCATGGATGATGGTGACTAGTTATGTAGGTGGATAAAATTCCTTAGTATTTACTTCTTTTCGTTTTCCTTTTTTTGTTGTTGCTTCCCTTTGCTTGGTTATCCTATTCAGATAAACAGGAGAGAATGTTATGGAAAATTTATGTTTGTTAATTCTTGATCATTGACTCAATCAACTGAATGTAAAGGTCTTGCTCTATGCCTCTTTGATCATGCTCACTCATTCAGACACACCCACACATGCCACTCTCAGACACACACACACATTCTTGATTTCCCACACACACACACACACACACACACACACACACACACACACACAATCTCTCTCTCTCTCTCTCTCTCTCACTCCCCCTCTCTATAAATAAACTCTGTGACCGGATGTTCGGAGCATTTTGACTTGTGCATTTTGTCACAGTTAGTCACTGTTTGACTTGTCTGCCCATTGTCTCCTTCTCTCTTCACTATAGGAAATGGGTTATTGATAAACATATTGATAAAATCCATGACACGTGTATTAAAAGGAAAAGGTCCCGGACGAGCCCCCACTCTTTTACGTCCCTCAGCTCAACTGGGAGTGTGATGGTTAAGGAGGGAGTAAAGAAAATGAATTGTGAAAAGAACCAACCAAATTAAATCTCTTAAAAGGGAATTTATTAAAGAAACAGCTCTCTGGGCTGGAAGGAATAAATAGAATTAATACAAAAACACAAAATGTCATCCAAAACTGGGGAATAATATACAAAGGACCAATAACAAACAAAACGAGCTCTAATAAACACAAAGCGCAAGCGCATAAGGCTGGGTGAAAACTACAACAAATGCAAAAGCTTCACCCAAAGGGTGAGCCGAGTCTCTCTTTAACGAGGACGATACTAAATAGAAAAACAAACGAAGGTGCTTCACTAGAATGGATCAAAATCACTCAGGTATCCACAAGCTAAGCTAAAGTCTGCTCAAAGGAGGGAGAGTGGAGAACAAACACCTCCGTGCCTGCTCTTACCTGGTTTCTCCCCCTTCACATCGCCAGGTGCTTCCTTTTAACAGGGAGCACCTTGATTAGAATTACCTACTGCTGTGCAGGCAGCGTGCTGAGGCCATCTGGTGGCCACAAACAGACGTCTGTTACTGTGTGTGGGTGTGTGTGTGTGTGTGTGTGTGTGTGTGTGTGTGTGTGTGTGTGTGTGTGTGTGTGTGTGTGTGTGTGTGTGTGTGTGTGTGTGTGTGTAAGAAAATTAGCTCCTGTAATTGTAAGGGGCCTCACATTTCTTTTATGGAAAGTTTTCTTTTTTTTACTTTGACAGGCTGAGTTGGCGGTGGCTACATCGGGGTGACGGTTCCAGTTGGCTTGCTGTGTTTGCATGTTTGCAGTTCTTCACTTCACGCCGGATTGGTTGCACGAGTGCCTGGGGTGAACTTTGGGTTTGTTGTTTATTTGTTTATGGTTCTGTCTCTACTGAGGGATTCGACACCTCCTCAGTAGCCTCAGCCTGCCTTTTTATAATTATTTTATTGCCATTTCGGCCTTTTAGTAATTAGTTTTAGCCTTTTTAGTCAAGTTTTATTTATATTTCTGTTAATAAATTTATGTCATTTGGGAACCCTGTCTCAAGCTCATCTTTCATAAGAGTGGACCTATGTGTCTTTATTTTTGTGTCCTTGGGTATCAAGGTGGCGTTGTTGTTACAGTTAGAACAGAAACACTTGTTCCTTCCCAGTCTGGG
This sequence comes from Nothobranchius kuhntae, assembly GCA_006942095.1. Lineage (NCBI taxonomy): Eukaryota > Metazoa > Chordata > Actinopteri > Cyprinodontiformes > Nothobranchiidae > Nothobranchius > Nothobranchius kuhntae. The sequence goes on from SSNQ01034666.1 coordinate 958,777, forward strand.
AGGAACACGTAGATTGGTTTTGGCCTATCGTTGCACTAGAGCCGTGTGTATCCCTAACTCCTGGCCCTGCTCGCCACAACTATAATACCAAGGTATTTAACAGAGTTTTGGAAAAAGGTACACTTTTGGGTGTTAGTTTTAAACCAAACTCTTTCAACCTTGTCAAAACTTTCTTTAGGCGTTGCTCATGCTCTTCAAGGGTTGACGTGAAAATAAGATCATCGATAAAGGCGAGGACCTCTTTAAGATTCATAGGACCCATACACCACTCCATAAGCCTTTGCAATGTTGGTCATTCCCTGGGGCATCCTATTGAAATCCCAAAATTCTAGGGGACACACAAAAGCTGTTTTGTTCTTATCTGACTCTAACATTTCGACTTGATAGTATCCCAACTTCAAGTCTAGGACCAAAAACCACTTTGTCCCTGCAAGGGCAGAAAATGTTTCCTCAAGGTTAGGTAGTGCGTATGCACCTTTGATTGTGTAGAGATTGAGTTTCCTGTAATCGATGCATAAGAGAACAAAACCGTTCTTCTTCTTAACAACTACGTTTGGTGAAGTAAATGGAGATTCAGATTCCCGTATTACTCCCACATCAAGTAGTTCCTGAAGGTGTTTTCTTACTGCTTCTTATATCATGAGGGTGTATTGGTCGATGTCTGAACTTGAATGGGGTCTCATCATTGAGTTTAATCTGATGTTGCACCTCGACTGTGTTTCTGAAATCTAACTCATGCTGCGAAAACACTTTGGGCATTGAATTAAGTAATTTTGTAACACGATCTTGCCATTCCGCAGACAAGTTGCTTCCAAAGTCAAAGTTGATTTGTTCTTGACACTAAACAGGGTTTGTTGGTTGATTGGGAACTTCCTTTGTGTGTTCTTTATGTAAAACACAAGTTATAGCATTAACATCAGCTAGCACTCGACCTGAAGGAATAACTACGTCATGATCCATTTCATTCTTTACCACGACTGGCGGTTTACAGGGCTGCGTCACTGGCAGATTTACAAGGCCGGTCAATACAAGCAGACCATTAGGCAAAGAAAAGGTTGGTGACTGTTCAATAACAGCACATATCTCATTGACAGAGCTGGGGATATACACTGAGGCTTCTAAAACAGCTGTTTGCCTTGCTTCCACTACAGTCGGATGTTTACCTTTCAGTTTAGCATGGCCAAGACTACAGTTACTAAATGTTTTCTAACGCATTTCAAGGATTTTAAGAAATGCTCTATAGCTATAAGGAACTGATTGGAAATTGATACTGGATTCCTGAAAATCAGCATAAAGAACATCTAAAGTGTTTGTACCTATTAGCACTTGCTCTTGTGCTTGAGCTCGTAGAGGAGGAATGACTAATGCCATTGTGTTGACATTAATGTCCGAACCTACAAAATCCTTTGGAAAAGTGATTGACAGCTCATTATAGCCTAAGTAAGGAACAGAATGTCCATTAGCACCCTCTACATCAAGGATGTCACCCAGCAGATAGGTAGTTCAAAAAGGTGCTGATTATAGAAACTCTGTGGTACAGATGTCACTTGTGATCCTGTATCTAATAAACAGTTTACTTCTTTACCAGCAGTCACCACACTAGCAGAGGTTTTGTTTCCAACTAAACCTTTTGGAAGATTTACAGGTGTTTACTGTGACTCAGCTTTCTTTAAGGAAGCTTTTTTGGTTTTGAGACATAAACTGGTGTCTGAAACCCCCACTCGTCCCACACTGGAGGTTGGTATTAGTTTAAATGCGACTCGTCACCATCTCTGGTGGAAGCCTCCTAACTAATTTGCTTCTCTTTCAACAGTTTTTTCTTTGTGGCAACTAAAGATGGATTTGGTTCATTGTCACATGATGAGGCAACGTGCCCATCCTCACCACAGCGAAAACAATACCAAGGACGTGGTCTTGCGTTAGGTTTAACCAAAGTCTGTGCAACAGCAGTTTTCTTTTTCGACGGACGGGCTTCAACGTCGGTACTGACTGTTTGGCACTTCATTTATTTTTGGGGCCTCATTTATCAAGCTTGCTTACCCACAAAACGGGGTCGGAAAACTGCCTAAGCAACTTTCCACGCAAACTTTGGGATTTATGAAAGAAAACTTAGTAGAAAAATGTGTGCAACTTTAAGTTAACTGAGGACCTGGCTTACGCACATTTTGGACATGGAGAGCACCTGCAGTGCTGCTGCTGACAAGGATAAAATTATGAAATCCTGCAGCTTTATCACTTGTACTGCTTCGTTTTCACATAGAACAAGACCCCCCACACGCACACACACGCGCACACACACACACACAGCCTGAAGCGCAGAATATGGAATGCAGAATATCAGCAGGGGGACAGATTGAGACAGAATCAGGGGTGCAGATAGGATTTTCAAACTGGGGGGGACAAAGTTCCAATGTACCCTCCCCCAAACACACACACACACACACACACACACATGCACGCACGTACACATACACACACTATTGCAAGAGCCTTATCTAGAACTCAGTCAGTTTGTGTAATTTCATCCAATGGTTTACTTAAAAACTAACATCATTATATACGTGTTTGAAGCTATTATGCAATGGAACGCTGGCAACAAAGCTCTGCCTGATCAACACTATCCAAGTCAGTCATTTGTTATTCTCCCAGTCGATTACTAACCAAAACCTCATGCTTTATGCAAAACATGTTTCATTTAAACATTAACTGATTTTCAGCATTCCAAACCTTACAGAAAACAGAAATGCCCTAAAAAACTGCACATAATATATATTTAAAAAACGATATTCACTTATCACTTAGAGCAGTGGTTTCCAGACTTTTCAGCCTGACCAACAGATGTTCCTTCGTACTTTTACATCATTTAGAAATTTTCATTATATTTGGAAAGTTTTCATTTATATATAAATATATAAAGCTCTTATATTTTACTTGTTATGATTATGTGGCACACTTTGACTTCCATATTTAACGCATCGGCATCTGTCCCTTTTTTACGGCTTTTTTTTTTACATTATTGCTACGTCTGTCACGTTAGCTGTGTTTTTACCATCATTTCTGCATCCATCACGTCCCAAAGAAGGTTAAACAAACATTAAACCCAACGTTTGGAGCTTGTAAGCTCCACACACCTCTCGTGCAGCACCAGCTATCTGATGCTGCAGCAGCGTCAATCTTCCCGGCTGGATGAGTGAATTTCTTCATCAGAGTCAATATTCTGCTTCATAATCAGAGTCAGTCATTACCATTGACATATACATATATGGACAATGGGTTTCTATAGACTCCAATAACACGTTTTTTAGGGGAAATGGGAGGTGGCCACCACCGCCATTTTGACCGTGTCAAGGTTCCGTCAAGCCCAGACAATTCCAAAAAAAGGGAAGAGAGGTGGCTGTAAGGCTGGGGTCAACTGATGACACCCGGTCAAACTAGCTACAAGCTAACCTGAAGCTAACCTAAAGCTAATGCGGAGGTGGGAGCTAAGCTAATGGAGGTAGCAACCTAGCTACAACCGGAGCTTACCGATTTAATACTTTTTTAATCAAGGTACTTTTCATGAAAAAGCGCCACAAACCTCCACCTAAACTTCGTGTGAGCTTCAGGTCGATGGGTGTTCCACAGTTAGCTCCGGTTGGGTTGAAGCTAGGTAGCTACGTCCGTTAGCTTAGCTCCCACCTCCACGTTAGCTTTGGGTTAGCTTGTAGCTAGTTCGACCGGGTGTCGTCAGTTGATCCCAGCCTTACAGCCCCGCCCTCAGCTCCTCCTCTCTTCCCTTTTATGGAATTGTCTGGGCTTGACAGAACCTGTGACACGGTCAAAATGGCGGTGGTGGCCACCTCCCATTTTAACAGAAAAACTTGTTATTGGAGCCTATGGAAACCCATTGTCCATATATTAATGTCGATGGGTTAAACATTAAAGACCAATCAGACTGGATTGGTCGTAGTTTAACCCACCCCTCTGCAGCTTCTGTACTGTTACCCACCCACTACCCCATAGAGACAGTGTCCTGCCCACGGCCAAAACCACACAGATTAAATATCAGGCTTAATAAAGCAAATCATGGAAATCTCATAAATATTAGAACAAATTCAAATGAGCAGAAAACTAGAAAAATTAAATGTGGGTTGTTGAACATTAGATCCATTTTTTCTAAGACTTTGTTAGTTAATGAGTTGATTTGTGATAATCAGATCTCTTTGCTCTCTCTCACAGAATCCTGGCTGCAGCAAGAGGACAATGTTAGCTTAAACGAGTCGACTCTTTCAAATTATTTAAATCATCATATTGCTCGAAGTACAGGGCGAGGAGGAGGAGTGGCAACCATTTTTCATTCTGACTTATTAATCAGTCTCTTACAGATTAATAGTTACAGTTCGTTTGAACATCTTATTCTTAGTTTTCCTAATCCAGATTGCAAAACTGTAAAACCACTCTTGTTTGTAGTTTTATATCGTCCACCAGGCCCTTACTCTGAGTTTTTGGATCAGATCTCTGATTTTTTATCTGATTTGGTGCTAAATACTGATAAGGTCATTGTAGTGGGGATTTCAACATTCATGTGGACATCGAAAATGATTGCCTCAATGTAGCCTTTAGTAATATCTTAGACTCAATTGGTTTTACTCAAAGAATACATAGCTCCACCCACTCCTGCCATCATACATTGGACCTTGTTCTGACTTATGGCATAGAGTGTGAGGAAATAACAATCTTTCCACATAATCCAGTCCTCTCGGACCACTTTCTGATAACCTTTGAGTTTTTTATAACTGAGTTCTCGAGACATGAAAGTAAATTTCATTATAGTCGGTCTCTATCTGACAACGCAGTTGC
>SSNQ01034666.1:968572-997949 GCA_006942095.1 Nothobranchius kuhntae
GTCTCTTCCTTTCTCTTTCACCTCTGTCTCTGTGTCTAGTCAGAATTAAAAAGCATTCAAAAACAATAACAATAAAGTTTTAAGTATAAGGCGTAGGGTTGTCACGGTAACCGGTGTAGCGGTAAACCCCGGTAAAAAAAGTTGACAATAATAACCGTCTTGTTTTTAAAAAAACTATATTATCTTGGTGGGTTTACCGTGGCTGCGGTGTAGGCGCGGTGACCCTTACCAGCCACCGTATCATCTGCTAAAGTTGCCGGCGGCACATGCGCACTTTGTTGTTTACAACCAAAACTTTCTTGAAGCTAAAGCTGAAATAATGGCCAAAGGAGGAGATGGCAGCGTGCAGGACATTTATTATCCCTTAAAGATGACAAAGTGGGAAGTACGGGCATTTTTTGGATATTTGAAGAATGCCGAGGGACAGTTTATAGAAGACGGCTATCCTGTTTGCAGCACGTGCAGAAAAAGTGTCTGTGAAAGGCAGCAACGCTTCAAATCTCATGACACATCTGCATTACCATCACCCACAACTCTACAGTCAACGCAAGGCAAGTTAACGTTAGCGTTTTAGCTAAAATGCGCGATCTGAGGATTTGGGTTGAGGGAGAATGCAACAAGTCGCTATATTAAGCAGCCGCAGCGCTGCTACCTGCATATAAACCGTGTCGTGGACACCCCCATATTGAAATGACGTTATGCATTACGGGGCTCCCAGGGACAGATAAGAGTTGGTCTCTCTCCGAGAATAATTATGAACTTAACAATGATTACTGCCTGATGACATTTTCCCAAATTTGCAAAGCTCACTGGAAGGACACAAACCGAGGACAATATTTTCCTGATATAGGGTTTATTACTCAAGTAAGGGTAAAAAAGTATCTGATTAGAAGGCTACTTGAGTACGGAGTATCATCTGATCTAATATTTTTTAAATGACATCAAACAGACAAAAAATAAGAAGTTATGGGCAAATATTGATATTTTAAAGACTAAAGGGGAAAATGTAAACAAATTCCAATTCCAGTTCCAATTTTATTTATAAAGAGCATTCAACAAGGCATTACAACCAAACAAGGCGCTGTACACTAAAAATGTTAGTTAATTAAACCGGCGTTATACAGTCATGTCGAACACAGATAAAAGATAAAAAGGAAATACAACAAAATTCCCAAAACTAACAGCTAAAAAACAATAAAACACAGGGAGAATAAAAAATTAGAAAAACATTTTAAAAAAGAACCTCAATAGTACGGAAGTTGATATTGTGAATTCCATTTTTAAACAGTGCAGATGTAAGTGAGGTTCATAATTGTGTGGTATAAGCTAGGTTGAAGTAGTGAGTTTTCAAGCGTGATTTTAAAATGCTAGCTGTTGGTGCTTGCCTCACTAGCAGTGGTAATTCGTTTCACAGCTTCGGTGCACAGACAGAGAAAGCCCTTTCTCCACGGCTTTTTAAACGTGCATTCGGAACAGCTAGGAGGAGCTTATCTTCAGACCTGAGAGCACGCGGCGGGTTGTAGTAATGGACAAGTTCACACATATATGGAGGAGCTTGATGGTTCAAGGATTTGTAAGTCAGAAACATAATTTTGAAATTTATCCTGAACTGCACGGGCAACCAGTGGAGAGATTTCAGAAAAACAAACATCATTACAAAATAACACATTTTAGGCTAAATTTAGACACAAACTGAGGACAATATTTTCCTGATATACAGGGTTTATTTAGTTGTCTGAAAATGTAACACGTTTAAAAAAATACCGCGATAATACCGAAAACCGTGATAATTTTGGCCCCATAACAATAACCGTGAGGTTAAATTTTCACACCGTGACAACCTTAATCAGGCGTGACATTAAAAGCAGACGCTTTGATGCTCCACCTGAGAGTAAATCTGTAAGGCTTGTCACCAGCATTCAGACATCAATTCTGTTTGCTTCACAGCCAGACAGGACACACAAATAAATAAATAAATAAATAAATAAATAAATAAATAAATAAAAATAAGAAAATGTTCCCTTTATGAAGCTTTGGCTGAATAGCCCTTGTTCCTGTTTCCAATGTGGCAACGCATCCATGAGGCTGTCTGAGGAAAAGTCCAGAAGCTCATATCCTCTTCAGCTCAGAAAGCTTCTACAGAGACATCTAATTACACACAAACAGGTGACCTGTACACCTGTTCAGGTTTACACAGACAGCCTTTACATTTAGAATGGGCATACAGATAAAAATGAATGTGGTAAAATAAAATATATTTTAATTAAATATTCATTAATTAGTTTCCAAGCAGAGAGCCGCATCAGATGGATGAAAGAGCTGCATGCGGCTCCAGAGCCGCGGGTTGCCAACCCCTGGTTTAGCAGGTAACCACCCATAACTTACCTCCATTTTTGCTGTCGCTACTGGTGCTGATTCGTCTCGTGACCTGCTGGTGACAAACAGAACTTACGCCATGCACGTACTTTTATGTCACATGATTTTCAGGGTCAAACAAGCACTTCCGGTAAGGCAATGGCGACTGGAGGTAAGCGCAAGTCGCCATTTTGCTGCAGCCAGGTGCGTCTCAATCTGAGGGCAAGATGTCCAATTATCAGTTAACAAAACTCAAAAACATGTGATGAGGGCAACTACTAGTTAGTGAGTAATAACTCTCCGTGGTGAACGGCACGTTGTCACCTCAATTTCCAGTTGTCTGTACACTCAAGCTGGGTTCTTCTTCTCTTACCCAAAAACAGTCAGAGCATAACAACATCACACTGCCCCCTGCAGCACTTTAGATAAACAACAACTTCCACTACTACATAGTGGAAATGGTGCACCAGTGTACTACACCCCCAATATGTCTTACAAGGCATTCATTCCTACTAGAGATCACTGCAAATGTATTGATGAAATGAGTGTCCCACACCTTTAATACACCTGAGGCTACGGTGGCACAGAAGTTAAGTGTTCGCCTTGTAATTGGCAGGTTGCAGGTTCGAGCCCCGCTCAGTCATCGCTGTGTCCTTGGGCAAGACACTTAACCCACCTTGCCTGCTGGTGGTGTTCAGAAGGACTGGTGGTGCTGGTGTATGGCAGCCTTGCCTCTGTCAGTGCGCCCCTGGGCAGCTGTGGCTGCAATGTAGCTCATTACCACCAGGGTGTGAATGGGTGAATGACTGTGTTGTATAGCGTCTCTGGGGGTTCCAGGACTCTATAAGGCGCTATGTCCAATACAGGCCCTTTACCAGCATCCTGGAACAGACTTCTTTCCGTTGTTCCTTGTTCATCCTGAATAAAAATGTTATGCAGATGTACAACTCCCTCTAAAAACCGTTAATAACCTTAAATGGAACGGTCTTAAATGCCCTGAAAAGAGCGCTGAGGATGTGGCGCTTTTCTTCACGAGGGGTGTGCTTGAGCAATCCTTGATTGACAGGTCGAATTCAAAACAATTCAAAGCCCCTCCCCGTGCAGATCCTCTGGAGGAACTGACCAATCGTGTGTATCTTGGCGCGGGGTCTCTTCCCAGAGCTCCGCCTACCTCTACAGCTAACCGAGCGAATTGTTTTCCTCTAGCGGAGAGGTTTTCACTTTGCCTCATTTGTTTACTTTAAGTCACTCGCTACTGACACGCTTCTTTCGCACATACGTGGCAATCTAGTGGAGTCTAATCAGAGGTGCTGCTTCTAATCCCAGAATAACGGATTGTTGGGTAATCATCTGGAAACTTGTGCTTGCTGTGGGTGAGTTCAGCTGAATCCATTCAGTAAGCTAATGTCGCTAGCTAGGGTCGCTGCCCATAGTTAGACGTTCGGAGAGGACCATGTCGGTATCTGACTCGCAGATATGTTTCATAAAAGCCCATCGGACTGTCCTCCCAGAGACTAAGCTGCGTCTACCCTGGCCGGTCAGCTCGCTAAGGGTGTGCTGCATGTGCTGTCCTCCTATCCCCGCACAGTGCTCCGTGTGGAGCTACCCATGTTGTTTACATTAGCTAGCAGCCCAGAACCGCCGGCCATTACACACGTTCTCAGTCACACTAAACAAAGCTAAGTGCTCCGTGTCCGGTACACAGGAAGACAAGTAGAAAGCCGGCTTACCTGACCAGACGGAGGCCCACTAGCCGAACCTGTGCACCCTTCTCTAATGGCGGGCGTGTTGGAGCATCGGGCTCGGTGCCTGTGATTGCTAGGCCGTCAGAATTTAGTCGTGTTAGCTTGTAGCCATCATGGCTGTAGCCTACTACGGCGGGTGGAGGTGGTCTGCCAATCGGCCCAGAGCTTTGGCCCGGTACCGGCCCGGCTCGGAACCGTTTCATGTTTACAGAATGTGGTGTTGCTTCCTTCCTAAAGCACTCTACTCAGTCGCCCACCAGTTGTTGGTGTGGAGGAACTCCCACGTTTCAGCAGCACCTGTTTGTTGCATCGATGACGTAGGCTGCCTGTGTTTTTATTGGCTACGGAGAGCGCGAGCTGCACATTCTTCCTGTCATCAAGGCTAATGCACTTTTATTCCACCAGTGGCTCTAATAAACCCTTTTATGTTACCCACTCAAACCATTTGTTGAATGTTGCGACTGCGTTTTCCTGAGGAAGATGGTCTCTGCTGGGATCATTCCTGAGCTCAGCTCTTGTTCTGGGTGTAGTGGGACCGCTACACTCAGACCTAACAGTGCAGCTCTGGGGTGTTCACTACAGTGGACCTGCAGGCATGATCACCTGTTACCACACTGGCCCAGGCAGCTGAGTCCTACCTCCTGTTGGTGCCCTTTACCCCCAGGTCTTGCAGCTCTCACGAGTATGAGTTCATAATGAAACGACGTCTGGAGGATCAGGAAACTGTTTTTGCGCCCCAGCATCGGCGCCTTCCTGGCAACGTGGAGGCTTTCCAGCACCGTGCCCTGGCTCCAGCTCCAGCTGTGTATGATGCCGTAGGTGACAACATGCAGCCCACAGCTGGCGTGCAGTACTCAGTCCCTCAGGGGTACCAAGTAAGCTCACTCAGTGGTTAGTTGAGGGGACATTTGAAAATAAGCGAGAGCTATTTTATTATGCAAACTGATTGTAGACTGACTTTATGTGTTGATCTTTAATTACCAGGTTCCTCCTGTAACCCAGAACAGTGTTGGGCATGGGCACGCTCCAATTCCAGCAGTCCACGCTGGACCCCTCCACCACGGCGCAGCCGCTCAGCCCCACGGGCCCCCGGTAATGTCGGGACACGGACACACAGCAGCTACCCAAGCCTCCGCACAGGGCCACCAGCAGTTCCAGAGACTTAAGGTGAACGGTCATCATTAAACACGTCTTTAATGTTTCCTATTTGTGACATCGCTCAATTCCCCATAGCCTGAAGGACCGCAGTTGTTTATTGGACTGTTTGAGAATAAAACATGAGATTTTTCTGGTACCTGGTGCTGCAGGCTTCATGCTTACGGATCCTAGAAGGAAGAGATTTCAGTTCTCACCTTTTTGCACACCTTCCGAGTGTGCAGGTTTGACAAATACTCTGCACAAAAACTACAGGGTGACTCCAAGTCAATCACACTTCTGTGAAATGTAACTGTCCACTTAGGAAGCAACGCTGACTGACAGGCAGCTTCACTAATGTAGTACAAATGAAAAGACAACAGATGCTAATTCTAGGCCATTAGCAACATATCCTCAGTAAAGGAGTGGCTGTGCAGGTGGTGACCACAGACCACTTCTCAGTTCCTCTGCTTTCTGGCCGATGTTTGGGTCTCTGTCAGGGTTGGGCGATGGGACGAATGAATCAACCATCGGCGATGGGCTGAGCCCTCACGGTTGTTTTTTACAGGATGCAATTTGTTTGTTTATTCATTTGTTTGTTATTGACGAATGTTTTACACGTTACGTACAGAGAACATCGCAGAGGTAACAATCAAGAAAAGATCTCCATCTGCGCATCTGAGCCTTGTCTCACCACCCCCGCCTCTGGCTGCTGACAGTGCACGCGCAAACGGCGTGCTGAGGAGGGGTTTGGAGAGCATCTGTGACGCACTCGACATCGTGCACCACAGCGCGGCGTTGAGTGGAAAGTGGAAACCCTTCTATCTTTCAGAGTCTGGAAGACTTCTGGTTATTTCATTTGGAGAAATGTTTCCTGATTTAAAGCTTTGGCTGAAGTAGCGCTCGTCGTTATTCATCACGTGCTTCGAGTGTGTCAGCAGAGCACGGATCCATCCAGAACATTAAACAGCCACGAGTCTGTCTGAGGCAAACGTCTAGACGCTCATAACCTCCTCAGCAAGCTCCCTAGAGACATTTGATTACACGCAAGCTGCAGGTGACCAGTTCAGGTTTACACGGCGCAGGAGGAATGTGCGTTCGAGCCGCAGCAGGCGAAATGTTCCTAATTTACGTTAAATCGTTTAATTGCATTGTTATTGTTACTTGGGCATTCTGATTAGCTTGGTTGGACTAAATATTAATTAAAATTAAAGGAAATTTAACGAATGATTATTTATTATTTAAAAAATGAAAGTGACGGGGATAAATGGATCATGTGACCTCTGGCAGCGAGCAAATGCTGCCTCCTCAGAGTGCGTCCAAACGCAGCAGCGATTCATTCCATCCCCCACTTATAAAAGAAAGAACCCCAGAAGTTTTTGTTCAGAAAGAAACATTTAGCTTAACTCATTCACTGCCAATGACGACTAAAGTCATCATTTGCATTTTTTTTTACTGTTTGAGCATCGGAACGAACCCCCCACGCTGAGAACAAACATCTCAGCCCTGCATACATCATACGTCACGTGATCAGGAAGCAGAACATCCATGTGTTAGGAGATCGTTTTGGGCCGTTTCTGTAAAAAAAGTGAGGCGTGAACCGGAAAAGCGTCTGCCGATCACAATTCAACAACGGATTATGAAAGAACGGATAACGCTCGAAACGCGCAGATTCTTCCTGATATAAGAGGTGAGTCTCCTCTTTGTTTTGGTTGTTTTGGCGTCGACATCATCCTAGCGCGCAACGTTCTGTGACTCTTAAAAAAACAGTAAAAATGGTGAGAAACGCTGGCGGCGAAGGCCGTTAGCGATCAGGAAACGGCTGGCAGTGAATGAGTTAAATAAAAACCACAACAGTGGGCACCACAGGGAAACAAAGGTGAGACTTCTTTTTAACCCAGTTTAATACGGCCGTTTATACATCCCTCTACCAAACTACAAATACAAAATTAAACAAAAAGAAAAATATAAATGTATTGCTTGTATTAAAAAATTATATTTTTTGGTCTTCTTCTGTGTTCGCAAATCAGTCCGTGCGTCATGATGTCACATGCACGAATAAATCGTCCGTCATCATTTTTTGGACTGACGATTGGCGGTGGGAAGAATGATACAAATCGCCCAACCCTAGTCTCTGTTGAATGCTGGTGGTGCTTTCACTCTAGTGGCAGCATCAGACGGAGTCTACAACCTACACAAGTGGCTCAAGTAGTGCAGCTCATCCAGGGTGCCACATCAATGCCAGCTGTGGCAAGAAGGTTTGCTTTGTCTGTCAGCGTAGTGTCCAGAGAATGGAGGCGCTACCAGGAGACAGGCCAGTACATCAGGAGACATGGAGGAGGCCATATGGGAGGGCAACAACCCAGCAGCAGGACCACTACCTCTGCCTTTGTGCAAGAAGGAACAGTAGGAGCCCTGCCAGAGTCCTGCAATGTGACCTGCAGTGGGCCACAAATGTGCATGTCTGTTCAAATGGTCAGAGACAGACTCCGTCAGGGTAGTATGAGGGTCCGACATCCACAGGTGGGGGTTGTGCTTACAGCCCACCACCGTGCAGGATGTCTGGCATTTGCCAGAGAACACCAAGGCTGGCATAATCGCCACTGGCACCCTGTGCTCTTCACAGATGAAAGCAGGTTCATTGTAGAGGTCGACCCATATTGGTTTTTCTATTGCCAATACCGACGCTGATATTTAGGAGACATGGTCGGCTGATGTCCGATATCTAGACGTTTTCCACCTCATTGGCATGCTAAATTGTCACTAATAACATTGGTTGATGCACAAAGTTCCTGAAGCTGAATCATGTTTTGAACTCTGAATTTAACCAACTTAAATGTCAACTTTGTGCGCTTCAGTTTTAAAGTCAGACATCTAAATAAAATGAATGTTGAGTATTTATTATGCAGATGTTATTAGTGAATGTGAAAACGACCACGATTCTGTGACTTCTCCACGTGGTGGACCCCCGTGGGGGGACTCGTTCGGCCTTTTGGGGAACCGTCATGGTACTGCACCTCCAAACCTTCCGGAATCTCGCCTCCAATTCCACCTCCATCTCTAGTCGTACCTCTAGCAATGTTGGGGGGGGTGATTTTTATCTCCTCGCCCTCTGTTCTCTGTTCCAAGTTACACAAGTTCTCCTGTGTGTGTGTGTGTGTGTGTGTGTGTGTGATTCATGTCTATACTTGACGTACAGACTTGGCTGTCTGTGATGTCATCATGCTGTGGGTTTCTGAAGATCTGTGACGACTAAGTTCATAAAAGTGATAAACGATCAGGGATGTGCATTGTTGAAATTCTGGCGATACGATACATATCACGATACAGGGGAGACGATACGATATATCACGATATATTGCGATACATTCAGTCAGACGTTACAAGCAATTTTTTTTACCAAATGTATTGTAGGAATGTTCAATAAACTGTCCAAACTGATACGTAACGTGTTTAACATGAGGTATCTGAACCATGATGGAGGGATTTACATTTCAATGGTGGAAACAAAACCCGCTGCACACTGCTGCCAACTAGCGGGTGGCGATTGAATTGCACAAAACGAAAAGAAAATACACAAATGTTTGCATGTAAATTCTTTCAAGAATTAGATACACGGCTTTTGAATATCGATGTAATAATCGCAGGAAAATATTTCACGATATATTGCCTTATCGATATTTCCAATACATGGCTTTTGAATATTGATATAATATTGCTGGAAAAAATATCACGATAAATTGCCATATTGATATTTTCTTACACCCTTATAAACGATTAAATCTAACTGTTAAGATGAATCCAAACTCAAATGTTTTTTTTTATTCTAGATATTTTACATTTTCTATACATTTTTCATAAATTTTGAATTCTGATCCAAGTTTCATTTCAAATTTCATTTTTACAATACATCTCACAAATGGAGACTGCAATTGGCGGCTTACATTGAGTAAATAGTGGGGACAAATAAAAAAATACTCCAGAGAGCCAAGAAACGCACTTAAAGGCGCTTACACATTAGCATCGGCACGGTCGGGGTTTGGTGGGGCTGGATGGCATGAGTTCAGTCTCCAACAGGTGGTGTAGCATTCACATATAAATCTGAGGGACTTCTCCGGGATGCGGAAATCCCCGAGCCAGTGGGCGGGGCTTAATGCACACAGGAAAGTCCGCTCCATAAGTTAAACAAAAGGTGGACATGAGCTGTGCTTCTTTTGGAGACTTAACCACATTATTTTATTAATTTGCTGTGTGTGTGTCCTCGTGATCTTATGACACGCACACACACACACACACACACACACACACACACACACACACACACACACACACACACACACACACACACACACACACACACACACACACGCACACACACACACACACACACCCTAAAGTCTAAATCACTTTAGACAGAACATTCATGGTAGATAACAGCACATGGTTGTAAACAACCTGTGGGTTGAAAGAAATCATTTTATTAGTAGAGTAAGAGTCTCGATTTCTGCGGGACCTTTTAGCTCATGGAAACATGAGAGGTTGTGTAGACGTAGTCTCCAGATGGTGCCGCTAGGGAATTTAAGCATGGAATTGCTTTGGTCCAGGGAAGAACATCCCTGGCATCAGCAACTTGCTGGACAAATGACTGTCTGTTGACCTCTGTTGACATTGCTGTGGACCAAAAACCTTGTTGGACCTTTCCTATGCTACAATATCATATTTAGTTGAGCTATTAGATGAGGAAGTATCTTATCAACAGCAGGTAATCCTGATGCTAATCCAGTCAGATTCAAAAGTAAATAATCTGAAGTTTGTTTAAAGTCTCGCTTCCCCGGGATCAGCTGGGAGAGGTTTGGTTGGTTTGTTCATTCCATGGCTTTTGTCTCTTCTAACAGGTGGAAGATGCTTTATCATACCTGGATCAAGTGAAACTACAGTTTGGCAATCAGCCTCAGGTCTACAATGACTTTTTAGACATAATGAAGGAGTTCAAGTCCCAAAGGTAAGACAGCTGTTTGATCAGATGGATCCACAGGTCTGAAACTGGGTCTGAGTCTCTCCTCTTGTCTTTTAGCATCGACACTCCTGGGGTCATCAGCAGAGTGTCGCAGCTCTTCAAAGGCCATCCTGATCTCATCATGGGCTTCAACACTTTTCTTCCTCCAGGCTACAAGATTGAGGTCCAGACTAACGACCTGGTTAACGTGACAACGCCTGGTCAGATCCACCACATCACCCCTCACGGTATTTCAGTCCAGAACATCCCTATAACAGGAGCCAGCACCCAGCATCAGCCCCAACTCCCCTCTGCTGCCATCACCATGGCGCCGCCTCTTCAACCACAGCCTACCACCGCAAAGATCAGCAAGGTGGGGCAGGGCCAACATCCTTTTTTTACAGTAAAACTTAACTTGTTTGATTAACATTGTGTTCCCTGTAGCCTGTCCAGCCCCAGGCATTAACGACGAGCAGCCAGACCAATCCGTCCATCCCAGCACACACCTCTCCTCGCTCCCCCCCTATGCAGCTCCACCCACCCCTCAGCGGGACTCCCGCCGGCCCACCCATGCAGAATAACCAGCCAGTGGAGTTCAACCATGCTATCAACTATGTCAACAAGATCAAGAACCGCTTCCAGGGCCAGCCGGACATCTATAAAGCCTTCCTGGAGATTCTGCACACATACCAGGTCAGGGCGCGCGCGCACACACACACACACGCGCACGCACACACACACACACACACGCAAACCCAAACACACCACACACACACACACACACACACACACACACACACACACACACACACACACACACACACACACCTTAAAGGTTGTTTAATTCTTCTTTTCCATCATGGTGGGGATCGGCCTGGTAGGTAGTAGTTGTGGTAACCTGGGTTGAGCTGCATGATCATCTCTGAAACCTTGATACCGACCATGGACAGGAGTCTGCTGACCAACATGGTCACAATGGCCTCGGTCAGGACGTTAGCTTGCTGAGGTGTGCACGTAACAAACTGGTTCACTGACAAGGAGCACGGTTATTACCGCTGTAACGTAGCGGGATGAAATAAATCATTAGAGTTTGGAATTAGAGCAAAAATACGTGACATACAAACGTGTTCTAAAGGTAATAAAGTCACCACCACTACTGGTGTTCCTGCAGCTATAAATACAAGTAACTTTGTTGGTGCTAGCAGCTCACAAGAGCTAAACTTCCATTTTTGGTTCTTTTTTTAAACACAGATAAGGTTTCTCTTTACCTTGCTGACGTTTCGTTTACGGCTGCAAACATCTTCAGAGCTGACCCTGATGGTGGCGTCACTTCCTATTCCGATAAGAGCAACAATGACAAAACACAACATAAACACACCAACAAAACCATACACAACAGTAAGAAACAGACTAGTACACCCAAAAGACAAGATACCAGCTGGACATAAATGTGGAGTCGTTTACGAAATCCCATGCAAACTCTGCAATAAAACATACATAGGAGAAACCGGACGCCAACTCAACACACGAACAATAGAACATAGAAAGGAGTGTGAGAAAGAGGCAAGTCGAAAACACACAAGAGCAGCAAAAGAGGAAGCAGAAAGCACAATAAAGAAGTCAGCCGTTAACAGATCACTGCATAAGAAAAAAACCACATAATGGACTGGGACAACACAAGGATCATAAACACCGAACAACAGAAATACAAAAGATTTACAAAAGAGGGAAGTGACACCATCATCAGCGTCAGCTCTGAGGAAGTTTTGCAGTCGGCAAACGAAACTGTCAGCAAGGTAAAAAAAAAAAAAACTTCTGTGTTATAAAAACGAACTAAAAATGGAATTTGAAACTGGACACAGTAAGAACTTACCAAAGAGGATCAAATACATCCTTCCTGCCAATATCAAACTGGCCTACGGAGCTGAACAACTTTTTTTTTTTATTGACCCAGCTGAGGCAGAAAAATATCTGGACTCCCTGGATCCTGTTGTTATGAATAACTCTGCGGATCACAAAAGTCTTACGGCTCTGAGATTGGTCGTCCATCTCTTTTTTTCGTTCATTCATTTTACCCACCATCATAATGAACTATTTTCTATTTCTTTTTTGGTCGATTAATGATGAACTTATTTTTTGGTGGTGTTTTAAGTTAAGTTACCCAGATGTGTTCACCTATATGCCTTTTATGTTTTGATTGGGAATACTTTTCCCTATGAATTTTTTGTCACTAGGTTGCTTTTCTTTCTTCTTATTACGCTGCCCAATTTAACTATTTATTTTTCTTAATTGCCCTCGAAAAGACTACTTTGTCTTTCTGGTAGCATATAGTGTAAAGTAGTCAGGGGTGGCCATAATGCTCTTGGTATATTACCATCTGCTATAATGACTTTGATGATACAGTTTTTTTCTTTCAGTTAGTTTTTCTTTTGTTTGTTTTATTTTTCATTTTTATTTTTGGCGCTTCTTCTTGGACTGTTTCCTGTCTGATACCTATATAATAAGGTTGTCACGGTGTGAAAATTTAACCTCACGGTTATTGTGACCAAAATTAGCACGGTTTTCTGTATTATCGCGGCATTTTTTTAAACGTGTTACATTTTCAGACAACTAAATAAACCCTGTATATCAGGAAAATATTGTCCTCAGTTTGTCTAAATTTTGCCTAAAATGTGTTATTTTGTAATGATCTTGTTTGTTTGTTTACATTTTTCCCCTGTAGTCTTTAAAATATGAATATTTGCTAGGGATGAGCGAGTACACCACTATCTGTATCTGTATCTGTTCAACCAACTAAATTATCTGTATTTGTACTCGGAATGGGTGTGGCCTAACCCAGAAGTGGGTGTGGTTTAACCGGAAGTGGGTGTGGTTTACATCAATATATTATTTTAAGTCTGAAATTGATATGGATGGATCAGAAGTTGATATGTGTGTGGTTTATTTGAAAATTATTTACAGAGCAACATCAGAATAGAGATTAAATATTTTTGATCACAATAGTAACAGTAAAGTTAAAAGCACGTAAACAGCGTTTACAGCGTTCTCGTCTTTTCCGACAGTGCGAGCTATTTCTCTCCAAGAATTATTAACAACATGTTGATCACGGTGATCTCTGAGAGCTGAATCATACAAATGTCTGTATTTACGAACCTCTGCCATACTAGTTCTCGCCGGTCTGCCTTGTTTTTCCGTGTCTGACCGTCCGCATGGTTAGAAAATTTCCTGGGTGCGCGGTGCGGAAATTTTGGGCCGTGCGGAGGCGTGGTGGAGGGGCGTGGTTGTTAAAATGACGCAATTTCGCCGCGCGGACCTCGCAGACGCGTCAAGCATAAACCAACCTCAAGGGAGAGCCCAGTCACTCTGCGGAGAAAACTAATTTCGGCTGCTTGCATCCGCGATCCACCCAAAGTTCGTTACCTTAGGTGAGGGTAGGAACGTAGATCAACTGGTAAATCAAGAGCTTTGCCTTCTGGCTCAGCTCTCTCTTCACCACAACAGACGGGTACAACGCCCACATCACTGCAGATGCAGCACCAAACCACTTATCGATCTCACGCTCCAGCTTTCCCTCACCCGTGAACCGGACCGCGAGATACTTAAACTCCTCCACTTGGGGCAGGACCTCATCCCTGACCCGGAGAAGGCATTCTACCCTTTTCTGAATCAAGACCATGGTCTCTGATTTAGAGGAGCTGATTCTCATCCCAGCTGCTTCACACTCAGCTGCGAACCGCTCCAGCAAAAGTCGAAGATCACATTCTGATGAAGCCAACAGGACCACATCATCTGCAAAAAGCAGAAACCTGATCCTCAGGTCACCAAAACAGATACAATACCATGTTTATTAAGCACATTTAAAAACAGCAAGACAGCTGACCAAAGTGCTGTACAGTGTTAAAAATAAATAAAAGACGAGATAAAATTTCAGATAAAAGAGATCAAACTTTTTTTTATTTAAAAGAACATACTAAAGTAAAACACAGCCATGACTAAAAGCATAATAAAAAACATACTAAAAGGTTAGCCCATGTGGGCTGCATGGTGGCAAAGTTGTTAGCATTGTTGCCTCGCAGCACGAAGGTTGCAGGTTCGAAACTCGGCTGTGGCCTTTCTGCGTGGAGTTGCGTGTTCTCCCCATGCATGTGTGGGTTTCCTCCGAGTACTCCGGTTTCCCCCACAGATCACAACATGCCCGATAGGTTATAAACTGTAAGTTGCTTTGGATAAAAGCGTCTGCCAAATAAATAAACATAAACAAATACCACAGAGGAAAAACACTAGATGCCCTTTAATAGCTCAAAAGATAAATGAAAAAATAGGCCTTCAGCACCGACTTGAACCAACGTAGTGAAGGGGCCTGTCGTACATTGAGAGGAAGTGCATTCCAGATTTTGGGGCCAGTGAACGCAAAGGCCCGCTCCCCACAGGATTTGTTTGTATCTCATCTTTGAGATGCACAGGAGCTCAGTTGAGGAGACACTAACACCAGTAAGGACTGAGTTGGCGTAGTCCAAACGTGAGGTGATAAAGGCATCAATGACAGACTTCAGATGAGGTCTTTTGACTATTGACTTTAAACGAGTGATGCAGCACAGTTGAAAGAA
Source organism: Nothobranchius kuhntae (assembly GCA_006942095.1). Lineage (NCBI taxonomy): Eukaryota > Metazoa > Chordata > Actinopteri > Cyprinodontiformes > Nothobranchiidae > Nothobranchius > Nothobranchius kuhntae. The sequence goes on from SSNQ01034666.1 coordinate 983,410, forward strand.
ACAAGACCTGACAGTAGCATTAATTTGTGAAGTCATGGACAGATCAAAGTCTAGTTTCACTCCCAGACTAGTGACACAATATTTTAAGTTTAAAAATGGCAGAGAGATGTCGGATGTTGGATTTACTGGATTAAAAAGAATGGAATGGATCCCCTCAACACCTTGGCTGCTCCTAGAAATCCTGTCCATAAAAGTTGTGAACAGAATCGGTGACTAAGGGCGGCCTTGTCAGAGTCTAACTCCCACTGGGAACGAGCTCGACTTACCTGCCATCAATGTGGACCAAGCTCTGACACCGGTCATACAGGGACAAGCAGCCCATATCAGTGGGCCTGGTACCCCATACTCTTGAAGTACCTCCCACAGGCCCCCCAGAGGGATACGGTTGAACGCCATCTCCAAATCCACAAAACACATGTAGATTGGTTGGGCAAACTCCCACGAACCCTCCAGGACCCCCCAAAGGGTAGAGCTAGTCCAGTGTCCCATGGACAGGACGAAAACCACATTGTTCCTCCTAAATCTGAGGTTCGACAATCCAGCAGACCCTCCTCTCCAGAACCCCTGAATAAACCTTTTTATATTTATTTATTTATTTTTATTTAACCTGTATTATCCAAAGTTCAGCAGACGTGTTGGATGACATTTTTGCCACTGCGTGCCTGCACAGTGTGACAGAAGGTAGGGAGGGGTGACTCTCCGTTCAGCGTCTCTACCGGCACCTGTAGCGGCTTCGTTAGTTTTTTTTTTTTTTTTTTTTGCGGATCACATTTTTTAAACAGAGATTGAACGCGTGAAGCCATCATGCGTCACCTAATACTGCGTCCGTGCGGAATCTCACCTAGGAACTTTTATCTGCTGCGCTTAAATTGCGCAAATAAAAATTCATTATCAAGGGTATTTTAAAAGTTTTAACTGTAATTTAAAAGTTACAGAGATTACTTTGATTTGACAAAAGAATTTTTCTAAGCAGAATTTCTGAAAAGCAGCAATAGATAACTTCTGGCATTCCAAACCTTTATAGAATGTGTGTGTGATTATATATATGTTAACACAGATGTGAAATTAGTTCATGTAAAATAATCATGGTAATGGTGAAACCGTCATTATTTCTCAGACTATAATTGTGCGCTAAAATTTATAATCATTGCTGGTGATAAGCTCGTCCATCAAACGTAGAGCACTGTGTCTGGTTAGAACAGTCACAGTGCTAAAGCCAACCAAGCCAGTGGTAGACCTGCTGAGGCTACAGTGGAGGGTGGCTAGACCTACCTACAAAGCAACATCTTTGCTATGATTGGTCTAGATTTCTAGGTTAGCCTACAGCACTTTTAGTCACTCAATAATACATTTTATTAGCAAAAAAAAATTCTTAATTGAAGGGTTACATGCTCTTTACATGGGGTTGGAAGGGTACCCAAAATATTATTGCGTAATTGACTTGTTTGTTCAGATCAATAAGATAGTAATGGGAATTGGACATTCTATAGAAAATCAGACCTAACAGGCCACTATTCTACAACAGGTGTCCACCAGACATTGACACATTTCCATTGTATATATTTTTTGCGCAAAATTGATCCAATTATTTCTAATGTTTGGTTTCAATACTTTGTCAGAAGGAGCAACGTAATGCTAAGGAGACAGGGGGAAACTACACACCGGCTCTGACAGAACAGGAAGTGTATGCTCAGGTGGCCAGGCTCTTCAAGAACCAAGAAGATCTGCTCTCAGAGTTTGGGCAGTTCCTCCCTGACGCCAACAGTTCAGCGGTAAGCCTGGAGGGGGAATCTGGTGGTCTACCCAGGACCCATGTCTTCTTCATAGCTCTGTATGTCTGTAGATGCTGAGTAAGACCACAGCTGAGAAGGCCGAGTCTGTGAAGAACGACCACAGTTTCACTTCCAGGAAGGTCCACCACCTCAACAACAAACAGAACAGACCCAATCAGAACGGCTGCCAGATCCGTCGCCAGCCCACACCAGGGGGGGGCCCACCCATCAAGGTTTACACTTACACTGATGCTGTGTCACCTGCATCTATCATGTCCACTTGTTTGTTCTTAACTCTCCTGCTTGTGTGTGATGCCGCAGAAGAAGCCCAAGCTACTGAACCTGAAGGATTTGTCGGGGGCTGACCCGAGCAAACATGGAATCAGCACTGAGTCTCTGTTCTTTGAGAAAGTGCGTAAAGCCTTACGGAGCGCTGAGGCTTACGACAGCTTCCTGCGCTGTCTGGTCATCTTTAACCAGGAGGTGATTTCCAGAACCGAATTGGTCCAGTTGGTTCTGCCCTTTCTAGGGTGAGTAACCCACGCCACCCTCCTGGCATTTGGTGGAACTCTCTTCAGTGTTTTCACTTTTTGTTCTGATTCACAGAAAATTTCCTGAGCTGTTCAACTGGTTCAAAATCTTCCTTGGATACCGGGAAATGTCCCACATTGAAACGTACCCCAAGGAACGGGCCACTGAGGGCATCGCCATGGAGATAGACTATGCTTCGTGTAAGAGGCTCGGCTCCAGCTACAGAGCTCTGCCCAAAAGCTACCAGCAACCCAAATGCACCGGCAGAACTCCACTTTGTAAGGAGGTGAGTAGGGCTGCAGCTATCCATTATTTTAGTCATGGATGAATTTGCCACAGTAATCAATATTCAGCTGAGAAGGGTGGATTTTCTGGGTTGGTCTGTCAAATGATGCAGATTCCTGAGATCTTAGTTTACCAGCTAACAACTGTGATTGTTTTTCTAACAATAAAATAATAAACTCCAAAACAGTTAAACACTTAAACATGCTTTTCACTTTTGCCATAAAGCTAAAACTGCAATGGAACAAATAAAATAACAAAATTAAAAACATGCATGCAAAACCAGAGGCTACTAGCATGTGGCTAGTGACTCTGTCTAGAGAGGCGCTATATAAAGATGAGCTCTTCATACATTTTCGTCTCATTCTCGCACTGACTCGCATGGAGCATGGAGAAAAAAAAAACACTTGTTGGCTTTTAGGGTTAGCAGTAGGGTTGTCACGATACTAAAATTTCAAACTCGATTCGATACTTGAAAAAACTCGATACTCGATTTCGATACTACTTAAAAACACCCATTTATCGAACAAGTTTATTCAAAAAATAACATTCCTCAATTTATATTACAAAAATTAAATGTTAAGAATTAAGTGTATTAAGTGCTTAAACCTTTCAAGTATCAGCATTTTTTAAAACGTGCATACAAAAACTGGTGAAAGTTAACACTTTAAATCATGAATTGTCTCACTATATATATACACTATTTGCAGAGTGATGTTTTGCTGCTTAAACTCTGTTTAAGGTGCATTTTTGTCATAAGATGTAATGCCATATGTTTTGTTCTGTACTTTTGAACAATTCTGTTGGTCAATAAAGGGAGAAAATGAATTTCTCCACAGTAGGACAAAGGAACATCTACCGGTAATCTTAATAAAAACAGACTGGCGCACGGCAGTGACGTCATTAAAAGCGCCGGTTAGATTAGCCGCAGCTAGTCTGTTTACGCCTAGAAATCCCAGACCAGACCCGCTCCAAACGAACAGGGGAATCACGTTAATGATTCCTAACAAAAGCTTTCGACATGAAGATGTTTTGGTGCAGATAATGTCTTATTTCAAGGCTGCACCATGGGTGCCCGTCCGCACCCGTTATATGGATATACGCTGACGGCGATTCGGCGATGGACCTACGGTAAATACCCCGGGGAATCCAAATAGCACCAAAGTTGTCAGCGTGAGTAAACAAACGTACTGCATGCTAGAAATTAAGTCCGGGTTGCAATAAACGGGAGTTTCCTTTAAGCACATAAGCGTGAATATACAACTACGTGTCGAACTTGGTATGCTAATTAAGTTGGGCTGTGAAGCGCCTCCCAAATTCGCTGTTTATGTTTTTGTTTATTTATTTGGCAGACAAAACTTGGATCGGAGACAACTCGCGTGGGAAATTGCAATGTAGCCATGCGGCGTCTTCTTCTGTTTGTCTGGGAGGCGGAGGCTGCTTTACGGCATCTGGCTGTCGTGCGTGTCGGTGTACTTGAAGAAGGCTGTGTATAATAGTCCATAATATCGATACCACAGGGATGGAATATCTCATTTAGATACCACTTTTAGTATCGATTTATATCTGGGTATCGATTTTTTTGACAACACTAGTTAGCAGCTAAACATTTCTCAGTCTCAGCATACTGGGGATGCTCAGTTTATCTCCATTTAACCTCTAAAGCACACACACTTTGTCTTAGGTCCCTAACCCTAATGCCAGAAACCTGGATGCATTGTGCTGGGTGAACCACTAGCTTAGCACGATGTTAGCTTAGCACAAAATGGTAAATGGCTTGTACCGTATTTTCACGACCATAGGGCGCACCATGTTGTAGGACGCAGCTTCAGTTACGGGTGTCTTTTTGGTGTTTAACACATACAAAAGGCGCACCAGGTTATAGGGCGCGGGCACGGTAAAACGTACCAGTAAAACATCTGTGCGGGCTCGGGGCTCGGAACATATCAGTGCAAACCAGACATTGTGAAAATTATAAACAGCCAAAAGACCTGGTTTAGAGCGCACGTGCACTTCCTCATTGTGTGCGCTGACAGCTCGTGCTCTTCTAATGGGCTCGACACACGGGAGGCAACTTCGCCTCTCCTCCATTCATTTTCAATGAGACATGCGCGACAAAGCGATAATCGCGGGTCTCCCTCCTACTAAAGCCGGGCGTACACCGGGAGTGCTGCAGGAAGACACACAGGGATTTATGGGGGTTGGATGAGGAAAGCGAAATAAAGAAAGTAAATCTGTGTATTGTGATCAGTTTAATTTGACACGAACACGACAAACATGCTTTCTTGACAATCTTTGTGAGTAAAAAAACGTGTAGAAATAAAAACGAACAGCGTGTGTTATTAGGGGAATAGCTGGCGAGCGGTGTTGATGCATGATTGCGCATGCACCGTGAGCGGTTCTGGTACTTTTTGGGTCGCAGCTGCTCGCAGCGCCGCTTCAAGCGCTGATGCGCTGTGTTGAAGTTCAGAATGTGTTTAGTTGGTGGAGTTAACCACATAAACTTTCCACATGAACAAAATCATGTGTGTTATTAATAGGCCTAAGAAAATAGTGTGATTTGAATTGTGTTTTATTAACCCTCTGGGGTCCGTGGACGCGTATAAGCGTCTTTTGAGCAGGTCTGATTTGGGACGCTGTAGCAGCAAGACTCTGCCTCCTTGAGTTTTGGTTTCAATTGAGCTTTAAAAAGGAGATTATAAACTACACTCCAGTTTTTAAATTTAGTTAATAGGCAACGTAAAAGCGGAGTTATACTAAACTAAAAAACAACCTATTTTTAGACAATCTGATAACTTGTCAAAACAGCAGTTTAGTAATCTGTGAGAGGGAATGTGTCTGTGAACATAAAACCTCCGTACAAAAACACGAGATCCTTTTGCTGTTGGTGGAAGTCTCACATATTCAATTGATAAAAAGTATCATTATGTAGCTGAGAGAGAGAGGAAGGCTGCACGAGTAACGAGACGTGTGCAAAAAGGAGCCGCTTCGCGGGGAAAGGAGTGGCACGAACGGAGTAACAACAAACAATTAGACAGATATTGACGTAAACTTCATATTTTGGAGCGATCCGGACAGATATATTGTCTCTGCAGTTTAGTAGACTTTTATTAGGCTTTAATAAAGGATGATGAGAAGGATAAATGTCCACCAGGCAGTTCAGATAGTACGGCTGTTTTTTGAACTGGAAGCAGAGGAAGTGGACGGAGACTCACAGCGGGAGTCTGAGGCAAATAGCGAGGATGTTGATGACGATGTGGCAGATCCACAGGTCTGTCTTCGCTCACGTCCGCACGTTCACGCCACGCCCCTTGTCTTCTACTACGTTCGCGTCTCACAACAACACAATAGGCGCACCGCACCATAGGGCGCAGCGTACATTTTGGAGAAAATTTAAAACTTTTAGGTGCGCCTTACGGTCGTGAAAATACGGTATTTGATATATAGCACCTTCTAGCATCCTGGAACCCACCCAAGGTGCTTTACAACACAATCAGTCATTCACACCTCTTGTGGGAATGAGCTACGATGTAGCTACAGCTGCCCTGGGCGCACTGACAGAGACGAGGCTGCCGAGCACTGGCGCCACCGGTTCCTCCGACCACCACCAACAGCCGTTCTTGTCCATCGACTTGAGTGTGAATAATTCCCACTTTTTGGAAACTTTCTGGGGTGTCATCATCCCTTTTGCACTCCTGTTGCTTGCTCTGCCAACTGTATGATCAGTTGGAGCTGCACTGGCAGAAGAACTGCACTTGTTAAATAACTGGATGGTCACAGTGGAAGGAGATTGTATAGTCCAGAAGTGAGCGTAAATGAGGCATCGATTTACAAAATAAAAGTGGACTATTATTTTTTCAATCGAATTATTCGAGTATTTGTTTCAGCCCTATAGGTGAGTCAGGAAAGTCCCCGTATCCATAAAGATGGATTCAGGTGGGCTCCTGTTAAGAATGGTAGTCTGAGAGTCAATGTGTCTAAACACTCGTCAGGTTGGTTACACGCAGGTGCTACTTGTGTTTAGTGGTGTAGGCAGCTGAAAGCAACCCGCTAAAAGCACAGCACAGGTGAACGGAGGCAGTGGGGGACCTATTTGGCTCCTGGGATGAAACATGAATTATCCTACTTCCGTCATTCAGACCTACTAGGAGTGGGACCGGTGAGCAGCAGCAGCAGAGGGAGAGAACCTGCTGCTGATCTTCCTCGTGTTGAATCAGTGGGTTTGGTCCTAAGTTGATCAGAGGGAAAGTGAAACTGACTGGAGAGGCTTTAGATGGCACTGACTGCGTCGTCGTTGGTGCTTCTGTAGAGCTTTGGTTCTAGTGCCGCTGTGGTGTAGAACCTCCTGTTCCCTTTACTGATTCGCTGATGTGCTCTCCACTCCCAGGTCCTGAACGACACCTGGGTCTCCTTCCCCTCCTGGTCTGAGGACTCCACTTTTGTCAGCTCCAAGAAGACTCAGTACGAGGAGCACATCTACCGCTGTGAAGATGAGCGCTTTGAGGTTAGCAGCATGTTTTATTAGGCCCAAGCAGCGAAAGCGCTGCGAAGGCCTATTGTATCTGCTCTGTTTATTTTTCTTCTGCCAAGTACATTGGCTTTTTGGAGGCCTTAACATACCCGAAAACTTAGGAATTTTTGCACACATGTCAGGCGTGGTGTAAAATTTTTTCATTTTAAAGGTCCCAAAAAAATTGCAATAAAACTAGCTCCACAGCGCCCCCTAGAATGTGAAAAATACCCCCCCCCCATAAACCTTAGTTTGTCGTACAGTTATGAAATTTTGTACACTTGTAGTACTCAACAGTCCACACAGAAAAGCCTCTTGCAATCATGGTCAACATCAGACAAGAAGTCGGCCATTTTGGTTTGAAGTGGTGATTTTGACCCCGTTTTGGCCGTTTCTAGGGTCCGCTTCTGATTGATTTACTCGATCATTTTTCGCACGATCGTCTCGAAAGTTGTGGGAAATTGCTCAGAAGGGATGGGCGATCAAATAGAAAAAATAAAACTGACTTTTTGTATATGCTGAGGGGGGCGTGGCCAGGCCTTGAAGTTCGACTACTCGCCCAAAAAATATAAATGGCTATAACTTCATACTCGAATAGAGTAGAGTTACAAAAATTTCTGTGGTCATTTAACATCCAGCCACAAACTAAATTGAATTGTTGGATGTGACATCACTCAAGCCCCGCCCCCTCAGAACCATAAAGGTCAAGTTTTACTGTGATAGGTCCCAAATCGCCCCATTTTACTTAATCACCACAAATTTGAAGCTGATAACTCAAGACAAGTGGGTGTTTCTTGGCGTCACTTTATAGGAGTTTTCAAAAGAGGGCGGGGCTGTAGCGGCACGTCGAAGTTAGGCGTACTGCTTGGGCTATACGTTTGCCTCCCATTTCGTCATTTCTAAAGATATCGCCACGAAACTCCTGGTGAGTGATCCTAGTCCGGCCACCCAAAGAATCTGATGTGAAAACCCGGTGGGTGGGCGTGGCCTATTTTCTTAAATAGCCTCCCCTAGGGCATTAAAATTGTCAGCCCCAAGCCATGCTTTGACTGAGGATTACGACATTTGGTGCACTAATGTAGTGTCTCACAACCTACAAAAAAGTCTCTAGGAGCCAAGCGCAAAGTCGCACAGGAGGTCGGCCATTTTGGTCCAAGTACTCGATTTAGTGGTTTTTGCACACATTGTTTGGAGAATGATGCCCCGTCGCCCTTTTCACCGATCACCTTCAAACTTCTGCTTTATACTCCTAAGCTATAGGGGAAAAAATTAAACCGTTGGATTTTTCAAAAGTTGAAAGGTGCCCTAGCCTGCTCCCCAATAGAAATTACCATGATAGGTCGGTGGGCGTGGCCTATTTTCTGAAATAGCGTCCCCTAGAACCATTAAAACTGTTAGCCCCAAGCCGTGCTTTAATTGAGAACTACGAAATTTGGTACACTAATGTAGTGCTTTGGGTCCTACAAAAAAGTTTCTTGGAACCAAGGTCTATGTCGCACAGGAAGTCGGCCATTTTGGTCCAAGTACTCGGATGTAGTGGTTTTCGCACACGTCGTTTGGAAAGTGATGCCCCATCGCCCTTTTCACCAATCGCCTTCAAACTTCTGCTATAGACTCTTAAGATGTAGGGGGAAAAAATCAGCCGTCAGATTTTTCAAAAGTTGAAAGGTATGGGCGTGGCTAAGCCTCAAACTTTGACCTGTCGCCACGCCACTCTTTTTTTCCACTGCTCCCTATTGGACTCCTTTCACCCAATCACCAGCAATCGCTGGCAAATAGCAGTAGACAAGTTGAGGTCACTTGGTCTCCAGTACTGACAGGTTTTGAAAAAAGGCGGGGCTTTTTATGGGCTTTTAATTGTGAAATTTTGTACACTTATTTAGTGTCTCAGTACCTCCAAAAAACCCTCTTGAAGCCATGGTCAATATCCTACAGGAAGTCTGCCATTTTGGTCCAAGTACGCCATTTTATGTTTTTTGCACACTTCAAAGGTACGTCAATCCCCAAGCGCCCTTTACCTCCATCGCCTGTAAACTTCTGCTAAATACTGTTAAGACAAAGCGGGAAAAACTAAACCTACGGATTTTCCAAAAGTCTAAGGGTGTGGGCGCAGCTAGGCCTCAAACTTTGACCTCTCACCACACCATGCTTTACTGTCAAAGCTCCCAAATTGACTCATTTAACCTAATCAACATGAATCTCTGGCAAATACAAGTAGACATGTTAGGGTCACTTGGTGTCCAGTACTGGCAGGTTTCAAAAAAGGGCGAGGCTTTGGGGATATGGCAAATTTTGACATCACGCCATGGAACTTCGTTTGCCTCTCATTTCCTCAATTCTGATGTTATTGGTACAACAGTTCAGGTGATTGATACAAGTCCAAACCTCAATAAATATTACCCTGAAAATCTGGTGGGTGTGGCTTAGTTTCTTCACTAGCGCCTCCTTGGTCCAATAAAAATGTCAGCCCCAAGCCATGGTTTGACTGAGGATTGTGAAATTTTGTACACTTATGTAACGTCTCAGGACCTACAAAAAACTCTCTTGAAGCCATGCTCAGTATCCCACAGGAAGTCGGCCATTTTGGTCCAAGGTTGCCATTTTGTGTTTTTTTGCACACTTCAAAGGTACGTCAATCCCCAGTGCCCTTTACCCTCATCACCTTTACACTTCTGCTAAATGTTCTTAAGACAAAGCGGGAAAAACTGAACCTACGGATTTTCCAAAAGTCTAACGATGTGGGTGTGGCTAGGCCTCAAACTTTGACCTGTCACCACATCATGCTTTACTGTCAAAGCTCCCAAATTGACTCATTTAACCTAATCAACATGAATCTCTGGCAAATACAGGTAGATATGTTAGGGTCACTTGGTGTCCAGTACCGGCAGGTTTCAAAAACGGGCGAGGCGTTGGGGGCATGGCGAATTTTGAGATCACTCCATGGAATTTTGTTTGCCTCTCATTTCCTCAATTCTGATTTTATTGGTACAACAGTTCAGGTGATTGATACAAATCCAAACCTTAATAAATATTACCCTGAAAATCTGGTGGGTGCGTGGGAATTTGCCCAACCAGTCTACATGTGTTTTGTGGATTTGGAGAAGGGGGCCCTGTGGGGGGGCAGGGGCGGATTTAGGACTGAAGAAAATCCAGGGCTTAACACATGCGCATGTGTGTGCGCGCACACACACACACGTGACACGCACTAGTCAACATCATATATATTTGTCTTGTACCACATAATTTTTAATCTGAAGCTACATATTAAGCATATTCAGGGCAGAGTATTGTTCCTGTTAGTGTTTAGTGTGAGATGATAGTAAATATTCCCGCGTTCTTTCTCTAACAACTTTACCTGATAGTAAGCTAACTTTAGGCAAACCAGCAGCACAACAAATATTTTCAAATAAGACTCACAAACCTGAGTCAGCACCAGTTTCATAATAGCTGGGGTTCTGTCACGGTACTTTTGGTCTAAAAAACGTCCTTATGTCCATCTTTACATTTGCGTTTCAGGCAGAGACTGTAGAAGAAGCCGGCTGCTGAAGGCCTTCTTCAGTGGTGGAGCCTCAGGCAGGCTATGTACAAACTACTGCCAGCTGCTCCCTCTCTGTGTGACTTTGGTACTGCATGTTACTTCCACGTTTTAGATCTGGGGCTTTTCATAAAATATTCGGGGCTTGAGCCCAAGTAGCTGGGCCTAACGCCGCCCCTGTGGGGGGTACTCCGGGAGTATGGGGTACCAGGCCCTCTGATACGGGCTGTTAGGTCCCTGTATGACTGGTTTCAGAGCTTGGTCCGCATTGCCGTCAGTAAGTCGGGCTCATTCCCAGTGAGAATTGGGCTCCGCCAAGGCTGCTCTTTGTCACCGATTCAGTTCATAACCATTATGGACAGGATTTCTAGGTGCAGCCAAGGTGTGGAGGGCATCTGTTTTGGTGGCCTGAGGATCAGGTCTCTGCTTTTTGCAGATGATGTGGTCCTGTTGGCTTCATCAGAACGTGATCTTCAGCTTTCGCTGGAGAGGTTCACAGCCGAGTGTGAAGCAGCTGGGAAGAGAATCAGCTCCTCTAAATCTGAGACCATGTTCTTGATTCGGAAAAGGGTAGAATTCCTTCTCCGGGTCAGGGGTGAGGTCCTGCCCCAAGTGGAGGAGTTTAAGTGTCTCGGGGTCTGGTTCACGAGTGAGGGAAAACTGGAGTGTGAGATCGATAAGCGGATTGGTGCTGCATCTGCAGTGATGCGGGCATTGTACCGGTCTGTCGTGGTGAAGAGAGAGCTGAGTCAGAAGGTGAAGCTCTCGATTTACCTGTCGATCTACGTTCCTGCCCTCACCTATGATCATGAGCGTTGGGTAGTGACCGAAAGAACAAGATCGCGGATACAAGCGGCCGAAATGAGTTTTCTCCGAAGAGTAGCTGGGCTCTCCCTTAGAGATAGGGTGAGAAGCTCGGCCATTCGGGAGGGGCTCGGCGTAGACCCGCTGCTCCTCCTCATCGAGAGGAGCCAGTTGAGGTGGCTCAGGCATCTGGTCAGGATGCCTCCCTGGTGAGGTTTTCCGGCACGTCCAACCGGGAGGAGACCTAAAGGTAGACCCAGGACACGGTGGAGGGACTATGTCTCTCACCTGGCCAGGGAACGCCTTGGAACACCGGAATGAGAAGATCTCTGAAAGGCGACGCTCATATAAATAAATAAATAACGTAATTTTAACACACGTAATCATACATCGGAGCTTTAATATTGTTAATCATCTCGCTTTACACTACAGTGGATGGCGCGCATCATCCATGGTGAAATACCCATCCATCAGGATTATCAATAACTAGTATAAGCACATCACATTTATCCCTGTCTCTGTCTTCCTCATGAAATAAATTAACATTAATCTTACCCGGTAAAAACATGTTCGCTGCAAATCTGAGGGCTAGTCCACTTAACGCGGCAGTTCATCTCCGTCCTCAGTCTCCATCAAAGTTATTAAAAACAAAACTAGTTGAGTTTACATCCTTGCCCGTTAGTGCAGCCAACAACGCAGCAAGCTAAAACCATTTTACTATCAAATCAACTAAATAAAGCAATAAAAGGCTACAAACTGGCTTGTTTTGACTAGCTTCACTGGAGTTTCAATGGGGGTAACGGTCTTTTTGCCGTCCATCATCGCGTGATGTCACGTACAAAGGGTCAATATCGATATTTTTAAGATATCTGTATAATTTGTAAACAAGACATAAGATGACTTTATATCTTTATATCGATATAACTGGCCAAACTGCAATGCCAGCGATTAGCCACTAGCGTCATGTTGCTCTGTCTCTAAGCAGCTATTACATGTATTCTCACAAGTTTGCTCATTCTGAGAGCCTCTGGGTAAATGTGCTGCTCTAAACTTTGCATTTCGCATCCTGGTTTTTAATTATTTGGGGACGTTCAATGCCATTCTGCTTGTGCGGAGAGATGAGCCAAACCCCTCCCTCTCCAAATTACCTCAGACATATTGTAAGGGTTTGAATAGTAAACTATAGGGTAAACGTTTTATTTTGAAGACAAGCTCAACGGGTGAGAAATGTTGTTCCGGTTTTCTCCGCTCTGGTTTGCTATGCTAGTAAATACTCCGTTACAAGCCATTCTGTTGAAAAAGTTAAGAGTTTCTCAAGACAGCTTGAAGTGAGGTCACTTGTAAATAATTTACAGGGGGAAAATTATTGAGATATATATCGTATATTGGAATTCAGCTAAAAGATATCGAGATATAAGTTTTGGTCCATATCGCCCAGCCCTACTTCAAAGGTACGTCAACTCCACAGCGCCCTTTACCCCCATCACCTTCATATTTCTGCTAAATACTCTTAAGACAAATCGGGAAAAACTGAACCTACGGATTTTCCAAAAGTCTAACGATGTGGGCGTGGCTAAGCCTCAAACACTGACTTGTCACCACACCATCCTTATACTTTTCAGAGCTCCCTATTGGACTCCTTTCATCTATTCAACAGCAATCTCTGCCAAATAGCAATACACAAGTTGGGGTCACTTGGTGTCTAGTACTGGCAGGTTTCAAAAAAGGGCCCTGGAAGCATGGCAAAATTGGTCATCACGCCATGGAAATATGTTTGCTTCTCATTTCCTCAGTTCTCATGATATCACCAAAGGATTTGTGAAGAGTGATCTTAGTCTGACCCCCAATATAAATAGATTTCATAAGCTTGTGGGCATTGCCTTTTTTCTGAAATAGCGCCCCCATGACCATTAAGACTCTCAGCCCCAAGCCATGCTTTGACCGCGGATTGTGAAATGTTGCACAACTATGTAGTGTGCCTGGTAGGGATGAGCGAGTACACCACTATCTGTATCTGTATCTGTATCTGTATCTGTATCTGTATCTGTTCAACCAAGTAAATTATCTGTATCTGTACTTGGAATGGGCGTGGCATAACCCGGAAGTGGGCGTGGTTTACATCACTATATTATTTTAAGTCTGAAATTGATATGGATTGATCAGAAGTTGCTATGTGTATTGTTTATTTGAAAACTATTTACAGAGCAGCCTCAGAATTGAGATTAAATATTTTTGATCACAATAGTAAAGAAACTATTATAGAACAAGTTTTTCAATAAAATCAGAACATTAATATTTGAGTGCATGGATTAATACATCTGAACTCATGCAGTAGGAACTAGGAAATATGAAATGCTAGAATCAGACACAAATTTATATATAGTTTTTAATTTTAATTTGATTAAACTGATTTTTTTCTTTACGTTCTTGGCATTTTCCCACACAAAGTTAAACAAAACAATTTTGATTAAGGTGTGTGTGTGTGTGTGTGTGTGTGTGTGTGTGTGTGTGTGTGTGTGTGTGTGTGTGTGAGAGAGAGAGAGATAGAGAGGGAGAAAGGGAGTTCAAAAAAATAAAACCTCCGACCGGAGCTGAGGTAGTGAGTGACTGATTCAGCATGTCAGCTCTGTCTTGTCAAATGCACCATGTAAGTTATGAAAAAAGTAACTTTAAATATTCAACCGAAAAAGAGGCGAGCTGAAGAAAACCTAGGGAAAACTGAAGAAACGTGAGAAAGTGAAGCAATCACAGCGAGATCCGTTACTGTCTGTGTGGTTGCGTGAATGAACAGGACGGACTGCGCTCCCGGCCGGCTGCAGTTTTGTGTGTAGGGAGGGGCGGGCGCTCTATGTGACTGGCCAATCACAGAGCGTGAAGACAGTCAGTTACCCAATGAGGATTTTTCTTCAGCACGATTACAGATATTGACTCTTTTTACTCGTTTCATGCTCGTACTCGTCAAAAATGCTTTATCCGTACCGGATACTCGTCTGAAACGAGTATCCGGCTCATCCCTAGTGCCTGGGCCTACAAAGAGGTCTCATGAAGCCATGCCTCATATCCCACAGAAAGTCGGTCATTTTGTTCCAATTACGTTGCAGAGTTT
>SSNQ01034666.1:1007839-1021100 GCA_006942095.1 Nothobranchius kuhntae
GGGGGGGGGGGGGGGGGGGGGGGGGGGGGGGGGGGGGGTCACATCTCAACACTCTGTATAATTGTATAGCTTGTAAATGTCAAACTGATGTATTCCAGTGTATGTGTGTATATATACTCACATATATATATATATTATATTATATAGTTGTATTAACACCAGGAATCCTCGCTGCCCTGGACCATTTTATTACGCCCTCTGCCACAGCACCAGCTCTCTCACACACACACACACCTGTGGGAGGAACTGATGTAAATACACTGTAAATAGTCTCAGCCTTTTTATGACACCTAGTTAGAGCCAGCGTGGCTAAAGTCGTTAGTCTATAACAGGAAGATCATTTTTTACCAAAGGGAAATGATGATGAGATCACAGCTTCTGCCTCCTATGTGTCGTTTTAATCCCTGTTGTAAAAACCGGGGGTGGGGGGTGGGGGTGGGGGATTTTTTATATTTAGAAACAAACTGCTCTCTCTGCTGTTACTGTGGCACCGTTTGTGAAGAATAACTGCCCACACCCCTCCTTGTGATGACATCGTCCGAGGTGTTCCCAGCAGATAGACTCAGCCCCCTGGTGTTTTGATAACCATCAAAACGCATGTGTTGAGTCCTTTTATTTAAAGTTGTAATAAACAGACATTTGTAGCCTACGATGGACTTGTGTGGACTGGTTTATGTTGGGATGACTCAAAGCATCTATAGCAGTTTCCTCTCCTGTCAGAAGATTTAACTTCTTTGTGGGCGTGGCTCTTCAGGAGTCTCCCCAGCCAATCATCTGTCCCCATTTAGTCTCATCTTCTGCATCTTCCGCCCTCACATCAACTAGCCTCTTTCCCCTGTTTGGTCTGCTGCCTGCAACCTCAGCATCCTCCTAACTGTGTCATCATTGTCTCTTCTCTAGACCTGTCTAAACCATCTCAGCCTGTCCTCTGTCTTTACCTCCCAAACATCTAACATGAGCTGTCCCTTTGATGGATTAATTCCTGATCCTGTCCTTCCTCGTGACTCCCAAAGAGAACCTCCACTTCTGTCTCCTGTTAGCCTGGCAAGCCAGACTATATATTCACTCTCAGTCAGGGGCGGAGCTATGGGTGGGCCTGGGTGGGCACAGGCCCACCCAGTTTGACAGAGTGCCCACCCACCAGGGGCAGGGCCAGGCAGTAGCTTGGTGTTGCTCTAGCAACACCAAGATGTGGCCACACAAGCAACTGCTTATCAACCCCAGTGATGTAACAACAATTACAATATAAAATTATTACTTTAATGAATGTGCACTTTTTTCCTTGTGTAATAAAAATACTTTAACTTTTATATCTGGTATTAATTTTAATCATAGGTTTTCCAGTTTGCTTGGAGTTGTAATTTGGTCTTTTATATTTAAAAAAAGCGAATTGGCACCTGCTTACTGGCACTAAGCAACTATTAACCTACTGCAGAGAAAATATTCTGATGCCATCCCTGCAACCCGGTGAGGTTCATGATTTTTATTCTCAGGAGTGTCCTCCTGCCCTGGACTTCTCACAGCTGAACCGGGCATCTCCCGGAGTCTGCGGATGACATCGTTGATATTGTTAGCGGTGTAAACTGAGAGAGGACTGGGTGTGAGGGGGAGACATACGCGCAGCAGACTTGCAAGGGCCTTGTATCTTTTGCTTTTCCTCACACTTAAGTTAATCCGGTTAGGGAAACAAATCGTTTCATCTGGGTAATTCGTCGGGTCTGCTTTAGTCCTCTAAGGCCATTTAATTTGGTTCTGTTCATTTTATTGTTATCCGGACCGGGGCTTCGGGTGGAAGATCCCGGAGGTGATGAGTCGTCCCGAACCGCGTCGGAGCGTCGCTGTCCGTGGTCTGAGTGAGACCGAGCCCTTGAGAGCCAGTGAGGAGAGGGGGTGTGGTCGGAGGTGTATGCTGCTTAGTCAAGGTGTGTGTGTGTGTGTGCACTCGTGCTTGGATCATGCTTGCTGATTATTCCCTTGTGGGGGGCGCGGTTGATGAGAATCTGATCTGATCTCTG
Organism: Nothobranchius kuhntae; assembly: GCA_006942095.1. Taxonomy (NCBI): domain Eukaryota; kingdom Metazoa; phylum Chordata; class Actinopteri; order Cyprinodontiformes; family Nothobranchiidae; genus Nothobranchius; species Nothobranchius kuhntae. Next base: position 1,009,855 of record SSNQ01034666.1, read on the forward strand.
GTTTTGCTCCACCTCCTGCTGCATCCTGAGCTTTCTGGAGCATGAACAGTCAAAAATCCTGATTTTTGAAACATGTGGTGACCTCTGGCAAGATGCGGTCTTTTGGATCTTCAGCTCTTAGCTGATGGCCTGCAGCTAGGACGCTGAGACGAGCACGGCAGCACGCCTGGCTGAGATTAGAACCTGTCCAAGGTCCTGAAAGTTCACACGAGAGAGTGTGCAGGTCTTGGTCCAGAGCGGGTGTCCAGCGTCAGTAACAGTCCTTAAAATTGAAATTTAACAGAGATCCATGGAATATGTATCTAATAAATAATCTATCAAAGTGTGGCAAAATGGGTCAGTACTAGAATGTTAAGAGGTTAAACTGTTGCAACAACGCCACCCCAGAGCCGGTAGGCTCCAGGGAACTAAAAGGACGTAGGCCCGTGCACCCACAGAGGAACCATGGACGTAACTTTGGGGGGGTACAGGGGGGACATGTCCCCCCACTTTTTCCAAAGTCAAGTTTTGACCCCTGCAGTTATGTTAAAAACAGGGAAAACTTAAATAAATCCCTCGACTGGCTCCATTAAATGTATCTGGTGTGGGAGATCCAGTGGTTGCCCTGGCAACTAAACACTGCAGCCCCGCCCAGCAGCGGGCTAAAATACCGTTTTAAAAGAAGAGTTAACAAAACAGCAGTGTGGAGCCTTGGGGTGCACTGCTTGGATCCAGTTGTCCAGGAACGCCAAGGTGAAGCAGTGAGGGACCCAACACAGCCCAGGTGGCAGAGCTGTTGAGGCGTACCACCAACACAGACAACCCCCAGCCAGCACCGTAGGTTAACCAGCCCCCGGATTGGCTCACCCCGTTACCCAAAACTACTTGCTTACCTCTGCCGAGCTGGGGAGGAGATCAGCTGCCCAAGAACAGCCTCCAAACAGGAAGAGGCCATGCTGGTTATGCACCTGCTCTGGCTGGTAAGTTTGGAGCTGCATAAGCATCAGCTTCCAACCTCTCACTCTCACTACAGATAAACCATAGAGAAATAACTCACCACCCTTCATCAAACTTTTTGACAGGTCTATTGTTCTTTGACCTTTATGACCTTTCCCACCATAAATCAAATTGACAGGTGTATTGTTTTATGACCTTTATGCCCTTTCCCCCAGCCCACCTTTCGTCAAACTTGACAGGTGTATTGTCTGTAGTCCCTTTTGTGATATGATCTTTAATGACCCTATATGTCAAGATGAATGTGGTGTAATAGTGCGTGAAGTCCCGTTTAGTGAAGATGCATAATGATGATCTGCTTTGATGTGCACCCTATATGTCAAGAAATGAATGTTGTGTAATGACGCATGAAGTCTCCTTTAGTCTGAATCATTTTAGTTACGCTTGATCACTGTTTTGTGTTAACCCCCCAGTTCCCACAGCCCTGCATGCCTTTTTAAAAGCTTGTTTCGATTTGAACTGTTGCATGCCGGGAGAAGTGACGTCAACTCCCGGAGCTCTATACAAATAATATGTATTTATNGGGGGGGGGGGGGGGGGATTTTTTATATTTAGAAACAAACTGCTCTCTCTGCTGTTACTGTGGCACCATGTTTGTGAAGAATAACTGCCCACACCCCTCCTTGTGATGACATCGTCCGAGGTGTTCCCAGCAGATAGACTCAGCCCCCTGGTGTTTTGATAACCATCAAAACGCATGTGTTGAGTCCTTTTATTTAAAGTTGTAATAAACAGACATTTGTAGCCTACGATGAACTTGTGTGGACTGGTTTATGTTGGGATGACTCAAAGCATCTATAGCAGTTTCCTCTCCTGTCAGAAGATTTAACTTCTTTGTGGGCGTGGCTCTTCAGGAGTCTCCCCAGCCAATCATCTGTCCCCATTTAGTCTCATCTTCTGCATCTTCCGCCCTCACATCAACTAGCCTCTTTCCCATGTTTGGTCTGCTGCCTACAATCTCAGCATCCTCCTAACTGTGTCATCATTGTCTCTTCTCTAGACCTGTCTAAACCATCTCAGCCTGTCCTCTGTCTTTACCTCCCAAACATCTAGCATGAGCTGTCCCTTTGATGGATTCATTCCTGATCCTGTCCTTCCTCGTGACTCCCAAAGAGAACCTCCACTTCTGTCTCCTGTTAGCCTGGCAAGCCAGACTATATATTCACTCTCAGTCAGGGGCGGAGCTATGGGTGGGCCTGGGTGGGCACAGGCCCACCCAGTTTGACAGAGTGCCCACCCACCAGGGGCAGGGCCAGGCAGTAGCTTGGTGTGATGTGGCCACGCAAGCAACTGCTTATCAACCCCAGTGATGTAACAACAATTACAATATAAAATTATTACTTTAATGAATGTGCACTTTTTTCCTTGTGTAATAAAAATACTTTAACTTTTATATCTGGTATTAATTTTAATCATATGTTTTCCAGTTTGCTTGGAGTTGTAATTTGGTCTTTTATAAAAAAAAAAAGCGAATTGGCACCTGCTTACTGGCACTAAGCAACTATTAACCTACTGCAGAGAAAATATTCTGATGCCATCCCTGCAACCCAGTGAGGTTCATGATTATTATTCTCAGAAGTGTCCTCCTGCCCTGGACTTCTCACAGCTGAACCGGGCATCTCCCGGAGTCTGCGGATGACATCATTGATATTGTCAGAGGTGTAAACTGAGAAAGGACTGGGTGTGAGGGGGAGACATACGCGCAGCAGACTTGCAAGGGCCTTGTATCTTTTGCTTTTCCTCACACTTAAGTTAATCCGGTTAGGGAAACAAATCGTTTCATCTGGGTATTTCGTCGGGTCTGCTTTAGTCCTCTAAGCAAGGGCATCAGTTTGTTTTCAGAATTGCTGGGGACAATAACCATACACTTGAGTGGGGTTTAAAAATTGCTGGGGACAATAAAGTAGGCTAGCACAGGGGTCGGCAATCCGCGGCTCTGGAGCCGCATGCGGCTCTTCCATCCATCTGACATCTGTGCTTGTAAAATAATGAATGGATATTTAAATAAAATGCTTTATATTTTACTGCATTAATTTTACATCTGTATGCCAATTCTAAATGTAAAGATCGTCTGCGTAAACCTGAACAGGTCCAACCCGGTCTTACTGTGAGACCGGGTTGACGCGTCACGCTTGTGCGTAATCATAGGCGCTTTATGAGCTGAAGACAATGTGAGATTCTGGGATTCTCCTCAGACGGCTCCTGGATGTGTCGCCACATTGGAGACAGGAACAAGCGCTATTCAGCCAAAGTTTCATAATCAGGGAACATTTTCTAAGTGACAAGTCTCTCTGAGAGACAGGGTTTGGAAAACACTCGCTTCAGTGGGAGGAACCTTCCCGCATGCGCTCTGGGTGGCTCTGGGGTTAATCAAGTTTAATTGTTTCTCTTTGCAACAATCTTCACAGGAAGGCAAAACAGTTAAATGGCAGGTTACATATATTTCCATTTGACTCTTTATTTTGACAGATGAACTCAAGGATGTTGCTTGGTTTGAAAGAATTACACCGACGCACACTGATGCGCATGGATGAGCTGACATTTTAATCGTTACACACATCGCGGAGGTAAATTATTCCCATCAGAACATCAGAGCTTTATACTGGACTGTTCAGCGCGGCTCGGAGCGCACGGTGGACAGTGAGCTGAAGATCTGATTGGTTCGCAGCGCAGTGCAGAACCACGGCGCATGCGATAAGATTTCCTCCCACTGCAACAGTCTGGAAACCCGGTCTCTCTGAGGGATGTGTCACTTGGAAAAATGTTCTTTTTATGAAATTATGAAACTTTGGCTGAACAGCGCTTGTTCCCGTCTCTAATATGGAGACGCATGATGCGTAGAGACATTTGATCACGCACAAAGTTTATGTGGAGCAGAAGCAGTCGGGCCACGGCAGGTGAAACGTTCCTAGCCTACATGAAGGGAAACTGTTTAATTGTAACATTAATGTGCTACTGGACACGCTGGTCTGGTTGGTTAGACCAGTGTTTGAAGTGGAAAACACACACACACACACACCAATTAAAATAATGCTGATAGCGTGGACTAGAAGCCAGGTGATGGTTTACGTATTTAAATGATGATCAGGCTGCTGTAAAATGTAATCTCCATCCACATCCAGACAGAATTATCCTCTATTCTTTCTCTAGTTGCTCTGCTCTTGTCTGGGCTGATCAGCTGATAGTGCGCGCGGCGCGCCTAACTAGCGGCTGATGCACATTTTACGCATTTGGAGAGGTGGGCTGCAGCTTTGCTTTTACTGGAAGATGGTCCACTTAACGCACGGGTGTAGACTACATATTAATGACAAATGAATGAAAATTAAATTGTGAGTTTTTACTTCATATTTTATAAATAAAAAGGACGGGGGAAAACATTTATGACGTCTTTTTAAACTAAATTTTCTAGCACGACCTGCCTGCTTCACTTAAGTCACTGCTTATTAAGGTCCGTCCAGAATTACTGTGGGAAACGGGTAATAATGGCTCTTTGATGGGAACAGGTTGCCGACCCCTGGTATAAGATCTGAGCTGGTAAAACAAAAATCCTCATCAGCAGGCTTTTTTGAAAGTGGGGGGACACAGCTGCCAATCACAAATTTTGCCGGGGACATGTCCCCGGCGTCCCCGGTAAAAATGACGCCTATGCCTCTAAGGCCATTTAATTTGGTTCTGTTCATTTTATTGTTATCCGGACCGGGGCTTCGGGTGGAAGATCCCAGAGGTGATGAGTCGTCCCGAACCGCGTCGGAGCGTCCCTGTCCGTGGTCTGAGTGAGACCGAGCCCTTGAGAGCCAGTGAGGAGAGGGGGTGTGGTCGGAGGTGTATGCTGCTTAGTCAAGGTGTGTGTGTGTGCACTCGTGCTTGGATCATGCTTGCTGATTATTCCCTTGTGGGGGGCGCGGTTGCTGAGAATCTGATCTGATCTCTGGTTTTGCTCCACCTCCTGCTGCATCCTGAGCTTTCTGGAGCATGAACAGTCAAAAATCCTGATTTTGAAACATGTGGTGACCTCTGGCAAGATGCGGTCTTTTGGATCTTTAGCTCTTAGCTGATGGCCTGCAGCTAGGACGCTGAGACGAGCACGGCAGCATGCCTGGCTGAGATTAGAACCTGTCCAAGGTCCTGAAAGTTCACACGAGAGAGTGTGCAGGTCTTGGTCCAGAGCGGGTGTCCAGCGTCAGTAACAGTCCTTAAAATTGAAATTTAACAGAGATCCATGGAATATGTATCTAATAAATAATCTATCAAAGTGTGGCAAAATGGGTCAGTACTAGAATGTTGAGGTTAAACTGTTGCAACAACGCCACCCCAGAGCCGGTAGGCTCCAGGGAACTAAAAGGACGTAGGCCCGTGCACCCACAGAGGAACCATGGACGTAACTTTGGGGGGGTACAGGGGGGACATGTCCCCCCACTTTTTCCAAAGTCAAGTTTTGACCCCTGCAGTTATGTTAAAAACAGGGAAAACTTAAATAAATCCCTCGACTGGCTCCATTAAATGTATCTGGTGTGGGAGATCCAGTGGTTGCCCTGGCAACTAAACACTGCAGCCCCGCCCAGCAGCGGGCTAAAATACCGTTTTAAAAGAAGAGTTAACAAAACAGCAGTGTGGAGCCTTGGGGTGCACTGCTTGGATCCAGTTGTCCAGGAACGCCAAGGTGAAGCAGTGAGGGACCCAACACAGCCCAGGTGGCAGAGCTGTTGAGGCGTACCACCAACACAGACAACCCCCAGCCAGCACCGTAGGTTAACCAGCCCCCGGATTGGCTCACCCCGTTACCCAAAACTACTTGCTTACCTCTGCCGAGCTGGGGAGGAGATCAGCTGCCCAAGAACAGCCTCCAAACAGGAAGAGGCCGTGCTGGTTATGCACCTGCTCTGGCTGGTAAGTTTGGAGCTGCATAAGCATCAGCTTCCAACCTCTCACTCTCACTACAGATAAACCATAGAGAAATAACTCACCACCCTTCATCAAACTTTTTGACAGGTCTATTGTTCTTTGACCTTTATGACCTTTCCCACCATAAATCAAATTGACAGGTGTATTGTTTTATGACCTTTATGCCCTTTCCCCCAGCCCACCTTTCGTCAAACTTGACAGGTGTATTGTCTGTAGTCCCTTTTGTGATATGATGTTTAATGACCCTATATGTCAAGATGAATGTGGTGTAATAGTGCGTGAAGTCCCGTTTAGTGAAGATGCATAATGATGATCTGCTTTGATGTGCACCCTATATGTCAAGAAATGAATGTTGTGTAATGACGCATGAAGTCTCCTTTAGTCTGAATCACTTTAGTTACGCTTGATAACTGTTTTGTGTTAACCCCCCAGTTCCCACAGCCCTGCATGCCTTTTTAAAAGCTTGTTTCGATTTGAACTGTTGCATGCCGGGAGAAGTGACGTCAGCTCCCGGAGCTCTATACAAATAATATGTATTTATTGTTATTTAAAGAGCAAGTCACCCCCAAATCAACTTTTATTCCCTGATAAACTATATAAATGCCTCAATAATCGTGCTGCAGACACGTGTAGTCAATAATTTTGCACTTTAGTGCATCTTAGTTAAAATTTTAATTTTCTGCCTAAAACTGTCAGTGTTGTGCTGTTGTCAGGTAAAAACTCTGCACTGCATTTTAATTTAAATCTGCCATCGCTATTGGCTAAGAGGTACCCAGCCTAGAACTATCGCTGTGTCTCAATTCAGGGTCTGCATCCTTCGAAGGACCCAGCCTACTCGGCCGACGTGGGCTGGGTCCTCCGTCGGCCGAGTAGACCGGATGTTAACGGCTGTGAATTTGGACAGGCCTAGCCTTCATGAATTCCCGCCACTCCCTCGGTGAACATTCCGTCGCCTAGCAACCGTGGAACCGCTGAGCAGAAGGGAGAAGGAACTTTAAACAATACCCCCACCAGTCAACTAGATTATGGTAATGTCATTCAGAGATCAGCATCCAAATGTTTGCTCCTTAAACGTTATGTTCTTTAGCACTCTGCCATATGGTTTGCTACATACACTCCTTCCAAACCTCACCCCTCTACTGTTTTCTTCTCTTAACTGGCCATCATTGTACACCTGTTGCAAAATCCAAGTGCTGATTTATGCTGATATAGGTTCCCTGTGGGGAGTTGATGCCACCCTAGAACAGCATTTATGGCATCTGTACAACATATTTTATTAAACCCATATCCCCCGTTGGTGTTGCATCATGGCGCTGTTTATGTTTATTTATTTGGCAGACGCTTTTATCCAAAGCGACTTAAATTTATAACCTACAGGGCATGTTGTGATCTATAAACCTATAGAACATGTTTACTAAGTGGCACCTTCTGGTGCACCTAGGGATCTGGTTTTTCGCCAAAATTTGAATTTTTCTGTTGAAATACTGTGTGACCCAAAACAAATGACAATAATAAACAATGTTTGTATTAAGTGCAATAAAAGTTTAATAGTTGGAGCTGCTTTTAGGTGTCAGAAATGTATTTTGGCCCTGGCTGTGCTCAACAGTTATTAGCTCATCGATCCTCCAAAGAGAGGCTGCTCAGTGTGCCGTCAGTGGGTACGATGGTGAGTATTTATAAGGTTTACACAGTGACACACTTAAAAATGACTGAAATACCCCTTTAAGGGTTTATAGGAGTTAATTATGCCAAATAAGCCTCAAGATAGACCTCTAAACATCACAGAACCCGAACAGTTGGGTCTCGGTTCCATGCTCTTGAAGATAAGTTCAGCAACAACAAAACATCACGCCCTCTGCAGTGAACAAGTCCATCACAGTCAGTTCAAGCTTTCATTGTGAGTGCATCGTTTGGCCAACCGATGTTTTAAAGCTCCTCCTCAGCGAGGAAGACGTGTTCCTGTATAGCCCCTGGCTCCAGCATTAGCAGAAGGCAGAAGTGGAATGTTGAAGGTCTGTGGCTCACTGATTGGATGGGAGCAGACCCTGTCTCTGAGCGTGCTCCAGGATAGCATTGTAGCAGAAGTAGTACTGGTCTGGGGTCTGAATGCTGAAGGCCCTCTGCATTCTCATGCGTCGCACCGTCTGAAACACGTTAAGAGAGCCGACGTCCTGCAGCTGAGATAGGCAGATGTCCAGAGCACAAAAGGTTCCTGTACACAGCAGCAACACTTGTTAGAACAAAGCCAAGGTTGAGATACTATTAGTAGGTAGGATCTCATTACCTGTTCTACCAATTCCTGCACTGCAGTGGACCACTATCGGAGGTCCCAGTGGGTGGGTAGACCACTGAGGGCCTAAAGCCTTCACCATCTTTCTTTGCTGCCTCTTCACTGCACCCAGGAAGTCTATAAGCGTCACAGCTGAGGTGGGGACCCCGTAGTCGGGCCAGCTGAGGTACTGGAAATGACTCGCATTCCTCTGCTCACATGTCTGAGTAGCAAATAAACAGTCAAAATACAATTAATAAATTACAAATGTAATAACATCAAAAGTAGTTCATAAAAGAAGACAAAATTGGAGCACACAGAATAGTTCAGACTTATAAAAATGAGGCAAACTGTGTGTCTTCACCAGAGTATCTCCTACGCAGCACCTGTTCCAGCAGAGGACTCTGATTCTTCATTAACAAGTTAGTGCCTTTAGTGTCATAGCCCAGAAAAATGTCTAAAACAAGGACATGATGTTGGGAAAGCCTTTTAGAGTAAAGTCAAAATGTGTGACTATTGTGTTTACAATAAAACAATATAAACACAATAGTAAATGCACTATCTTGGACAGGATACCACAGAACAGCGCCGTGCCCTCTGTTGTCCTGGCGGAGTGTTGCTCTGCAACTCTCCCCAGGAAACAGAGAAGTCTGAAGGCAAAACGTCTCTGTCAGTGCGTGCATGTCTCTCCCTCGTGGAGCTGATGAAGTATAAACTAGGCCTAAGTGTGTCCACCTCCTCTGGAAGAAGGTCACTAATGCCCACTTTCTCTAAGCTGCAAGTATGGAGCAGTTGATTTCATGCTGTTGTTGAGGATGTGACCTTCATGCCACGCATGACTGCTTTTAACCTTCACCGGAGTGGATATTCTGACTTCTGCGTTGGGGACAACACATCGCCATAAAAAACATGCATCCTGTCCACAAAGATGTGCGTAATGGCCAGCACAGGATATGTGTGTTAGGTGACTAAACATTTGTAACAGCTTTTGTGGGTGAGTGGATAGAGCACCTGCTATGCATGCTGTTTTGCTATTACCTTAGGCCGGTTCGATTTCCTGTCTGAGCAGTAACTACTTTTCTGATTTAGCTACACTTGCCTGTATTATGTTTTCAATCTTTTATTGGTAAACTGTTTAGAATATCAAGATGAATCTTTTATTTTTTTCTTTTTTACTTTCCATGTTTATTTAGCCAGTTTAAGCCCATGTGAGTCCTTGCGAGGTGAACAGAGTAGATCACTGGGACTTCTGCAGCAGCAGCCTAAGCAGGGAGGCCAAGACCTCCCTCTCCCCAGTCATTTAGGCCAACTCCTCCAGGGGAATCCCAAGGCGTTCTCTGGCCAACCGAGATACATAGTCTCTCCAGCGTGTCCCGGGTCTTCGTTTGGGTCTCCTATCAGTTGAACATGACTGGAACACCTCACCAGGGAGGCATCCAGGAGGCTACCTCAACTGGCTCCTCGATGTGGAGGAGGAGTGGATAAACTATGAGCCCCTCCTGGATGACTGAGCTTCTCACACTATCTTTAAGAGAGAGCCCAGCCACTTTGTGGAGAAAACTCAATTTGGCTGCTTGTATTCGTGATTTCATTCTTTCTGTTTCTGTTACGGCCCAAAGCCTTTTATAGGATGGCTGACTGTTTCTATGTCGAGCTGATCATTGACTGGAGGCAGCTGCGAGTTTCTGCTGCCAGAGGAAAAGAATAAAAAGAGTCTAACACAGCAAGCTCAGGAGATAGACATGGCTGTACCAAAGAAAACTACACATTTATACTTCCATGAGTCTTCCCCTTTTGTTGGTTATGGCTTATAGCCAGGTCATAACATATTGGCAGCTCATCCGGGATCCTTTCCTTGTGATTCACCACCAAACATTAGCAGAGTTGGTTCCAAGGGGGAGATCCTCTTCCTCCTCATCATCATCGTCATCATCACTTAGTTTTTCCAACATGCCAATAACATCACAATTAACAAGACATAAATCAATAATAAACCTTACCAGATGACATTGTTGTAGGCATGTTTGAAAGGGTGTGGGCAGAAGCCAAGCTTATTCAAGCCCACCCGTTTTTTCACTGACTGTTTAACTCATTCACTGCCAGCTGTTTCCTGATCGGTAAAGCCCTTCGCTGCCAGCGTTTCTCACCATTTTTACTGTTTTTTTAAGTGTCACAGAACGTTGCGCGCTAGGATGTCGACGCCAAAACAACCAAAACAAAGAGGGGACTCACCTCTTACATCAGGAAGAATCCGCGTGTTTCGAGCGTTATCCGTTCTTTCATAATCCGTTGTCGAATTGTGATCGGCAGAAGCTTTTCCGGTTCGCACCTCACTTTTTTTACAGCAGCGGCCCAAAACAATGTTCTAACACATGGATTTCTGCTTCCTGATCACGTGACATGTGATGTATGCAGATGAAGATCGACTTCAGAGCTGAGACGTGTTGTTCTCTCAGCGCGGGGAATCGTTCCGATGCCCACACAGTAAAAAAAAAATGCAAACGACGACTTCAGTCTTCTATAGAGCTCCGGGAGTTGACGTCACTTCTCCCGGCATGCAACAGTTCAAATCGAAACGGCGCCATCTTGGCAGGTAGAAGCCGGCAACTGGACTATTTGTTATTGTCAGAAAACTCAATCAGACAGGAAATATGGTAGATTCCTGTTGTGCCCCAGGATGCAGAACAGACGCGGACGACATAAGGAATGAGCCATCTACAGGATTCCCCAAGATCCGGAACGCCGCAAACGTTGGATCATTGTTATAAAACGCACTAGTGACCGGGCTAAAATGAAGCTGTGGGATCCCGAGAGTAAAGGTTTTCACTTATGCAGCGACTGCTTCATATCAGGTACTTAAACCAACGTTTCCTCAACTGTGTATGGGATTTATTTTAAATGCTTTTATTACGATTCTTAGTGGGCTTCCTAAACTTATTTTGGCGTGGCTTTTTCTGTCTTATTACTCACAGCAACATGTAAACATCACGTAAATCGTTGCCTCGTGAGTTCTGCGTGCTGCCGTTTACGTGTTTTATGATCACAGCAATTAACCGGCTAAGCTGTATTTAATTTTTAAGCA
>SSNQ01034666.1:1021110-1046642 GCA_006942095.1 Nothobranchius kuhntae
TTTTTCCAACATGCCAATAACATCACAATTAACAAGACATAAATCAATAATAAACCTTACCAGATGACATTGTTGTAGGCATGTTTGAAAGGGTGTGGGCAGAAGCCAAGCTTATTCAAGCCCACCCGTTTTTTCACTGACTGTTTAAAGAACCTAATTTAGAGGTTTTCTCCATAAAAGATTTTCATTATTTCTCAAGGTAAATAAAATGATTAATGAGCTGCACTTGTAGTGCTCTTCCGAGTCAGAAGACTCCAAAACCCTTAACAGTCATTCACATATGATGGTGATGAGATGCATCGTAGCTACACCTGTCCTGGGACACACTGATTGAAGCCAGAAGTCCCTCCAACCACCACCAGCAGGAGGATTAAGTGTCTTGTCCAGTGACAATGGCTGTGACAGACTCAACGGGGTTGGAACAGGCTACCTTCCAGTTACAAGGCGGGTGCTTAACTCCTGCTCCTTTGCTAGTGACTTTGGCTTAATTTGAGAATGATATTTGCCAGATTTAATCTAGTGATATAATGGATGTGTGGTCAAGTTTTTAGTGACTCGATCCTTGTTAAGAGCAGAACTCAAAGTAAAGTAGAGCTGTGTACCTCTGTATTGTGCAGCTCTAGGATGGTGTGGTTGTAGTGGGTGTGGTGGTCCACTCTCTGGTTCACCACAGCTATGTGTCCATAGACCTCTTGTCCACCTTCACCCAGGGGCCAATACTGTCCACACTTCCTTCGACTCCCTTCGTCTGTCCTGTAGCATGAGGACAAGGTGCACTTAGGACAATGAGTTCAGACCACAACTTCCTTTTTTTGTGACTATTCACTGTAATTACCTGGTTGTCATAACAATAACAAGAACATTTTGTTCCCAGACCATCCTCCAGAAGTCTCCATAGGTCCTTTCGAGTGGTCCTACAGAAACAGAAGAGCCACAGCTTTAAGATGTTCCCCCAGGTGGATTGTGGGTAATTCTGTTTAGTTTCATCACTGTATATTGTTTAAACCACAGACATATATTGATTAAGACTAGGAATCAATTAAAATAAACTAATTAATCAAATATCTGAAAAAAATGTATCGCAATTAATTAATTATAATTTCTTTCCAGAAAAAGCAAGCAATTTACATGTAAAAATATACAAGAGAGGTTCATTTTATTTAGAAAGTGCATAACTTGTTGAAGTGTGTAAAATCACTGAATACTGTCTTTAACAGAGAAAAACCTAAAATCAAATCCAGTTTCTGTTCAAAAACCTTGTTAGAAAAAGTCTATTGTGTAAACAATGAACATGAATTAATCTAGCACAGCTAGCTATTCAGTGTAAATGTCATTTTCCACAGCATCAGTTGAACTTGAATTGCTAACTCCCCAAAAATAAATAAGGGACACCTTGCTGGCATGGCCCCCAAATGCTTTGATACAGCCCTGGGTGGGATGGAGTTTTGAAGGTGATCTGAATTGTATGGAATATATGAATATTATGAGCTTATAAATAATAATTACTTCGTAACGTTAAAACATGTAGTGGGATAAATCTACATACATTTTCCTTTCCAAACTCTTTGTTTTGTTTTCTTCTTATTATTATTATTTTCTTTTTCCCCTGTCCTGTTTTCTTATTATTTGACTATGATCCTGTCCTGTCTGTCTTTCATACTGCATCTGCCACAGGGAGATGCGGGATAGTTCTCCAGAAAAAACGCTGCCTGGCCGTGGAGCACAGGTGATGAGCACAGCAGCGATGTGCCTCAGCCACGAATAAAAGACAAAAAGCACCAAAGCAGTTATGACTGATCGTGTGTTAAATATATTTTGGTGGCTCCGCTTTGAGGATGTTACTGTGGCTGTGGCTGTGCATGGATGCCGTTGGAGCGCATGAGCCCCATGCCTCTGTTCATCTTCTCCGCTCAGAAGAATCAGAAGAGTCCATAATATCAGTAGAAACTTCATCTTGTTTCAGGCTCAGTAAATGATCGTCATCTACGTCTTCCACCGCTTATCCGGGTCCGGGTCCGGGTCACAGGGGCAGCATCCCAACTAGGGAGCTCCGGACCGTCCTCTCCCCGGTCATCTCCACCAGCTCCTCCGGCAAGACCCCAAGGCGTTCCCGGACCAGATTGGAGATGTAACCTCTCCAACGTGTCCTGGGTCGACCCGGGGGCCTCCTGCCGGCAGGACATGCCCGAAACACCTCCCCAGGGAGGCGTCCAGGAGGCATCCTGACCAGATGCCCAAACCACCTCAACTGACTCCTTTCGATTTGGAGGAGCAGCGGTTCTACTCCGAGTCCCTCCCGAATGTCCAAGCTCCTCACCCTATCTCTAAGGCTGAGCCCGGCCACCTTACGGAGGAAACTCATTTTGGCCGCTTGTATCCGCGATCTCTTTCTTTTGGTCATTACCCAAAGCTCATGACCATAGGTGAGGATTGAGACGTAGATCGACAGGTAAACCGAGAGCCTGGCTTTCTGGCTCAGCTCCCTCTTCACCACGACAGATCGGCTCAGCGTCCGTATCACTGCAGACGCCGAACCAATCTGCCTGTCAATCTCCCGATCCCTCCTACCCTCACTCGTGAACAAGACCCAGAGATACGTAAACTCCTCCACTTGAGGTAGGACCTCTCTCCCGACCCGGAGTTGGCAAGCCACCCTTTTCTGGTCGAGAACCATGGTCTTAGATTTGGAGGTGCTGATCCTCATCCCAGCCGCTTAACACTCAGCCGCGAACCTACCCAGCAAGAGCTGAAGGTCAGAGCTGGATGAATCTAGGAGGACCACATCATCCGCAAAAAGCAGAGACAAGATTCTCCTGCCATCAAACTCGACACACTCCACACCACAGCTGCGCCTAGAAATTCAGTCCATAAAGGTAATGAACAGAACCGGTGACAAAGGGCAGCCCTGGCGGAGTCCAACCCTCACAGGGAACAGGTCCGACTTACTACCGGCTATGCGAACCAAACTCACGCTCCTCTGGAAAAGGGACTGAATGGCCCTTAACAGAAAGCCACCCACCCCATACTCCTGGAGCTTCCCCCACAGGGTGCCCCTGGGGACATGGTAATAAGCCTTCTCCAAATCCACAAAACACATGTGGATTGGTTGGGCAAACTCCCATGCCCCGTCCATCACCCTTGCAAGGGTATAGAGCTGGTCCACAGTTCCACGGCCAGGACGAAAACCACATTGCTCCTCCTCAATCTGAGACTCAACTATCGATAGGACCCTCCTCTCCAGTACCTTGGAGTAGACCTTTCCAGGCAGGCTGAGGTGTGTGATCCCCCTATAGTTGGAACACACCCTCAGGTCACCCTTCTTAAAGATGGGGACCACCACCCCGGTCTGCCACTCCACAGGAACTGCCCCCGATGACCACACAATGTTGCAGAGACGTGTCAACCACGACAGCCCTACAACATCCACAGCCTTGAGATACCCAGGACGAATCTCATCTGCCCCCGGGGCTCCGCCGCTGTGTAGTTGTTTGACTACCTCAGCAACTTCTGCCCCCGAGATTGGACAATCCATCCCCAGGTCTCCCGGCTCTGGTTCCTCCTCGGAATGTACATAGGTGGGATTGAGGAGCTCCTCAAAGTATTCCTTCCACCATCCAACTATAGCCCCAGTTGACGTCAGCAGTTCCCCATCCCCACTGTAAACAGTGTGAGCGAGTTGCTGCCTTCCTCTCCTGAGGCACCGGACAGTTTGCCAGAACCTCTTTGGAGTCGATCGATAGTCTTTATCCATGGCCTCACCAAACTCCTCCCATGCCTGAGATTTTGCCTCGGCAACTGCCACTGCTGCACCCCGCTTGGCTATCCGGTACCTGTCTGCTGCCTCCGGAGACCCACAGACCAGCCACGCCCTGTAGGCCTCCTTCTTCAGCCTGATGGCTCCCCGAACCTCTGGTGTCCACCAGCGGGTACGGGGGTTGCCACCACAACTGGCACCAGCCACCTTGCGACCACAGCTAGCAACAGCCGCCTCAACGATCGCAAAGTGGAACAAGGCCCACTCAGAGTCAATGTCCCCCACTGCTCTCGGGACACGGTCAAAGCTCTGCTGGAGGTGGGAGTTGAAGGCTGTCTTGACAGGTTCTTCTGCCAGGCATTCCCAGCAGACTCTCACTATGTGGCATCTTCCCCTGCCATCTAATCCAACTCACCACCAGGTGGTGATCAGTTGACAGCTCCGCTCCTCTCTTCACTCGGGTGTCCAAAACATACGGCCGCAGGTCAGATGATATGACCACAATGTCTGTCATATACCTGCGACCTAGGCTTCCCTGGTACCAAGTGTACCGATGGGCATCCTTATGTTCGAACATGGTGTTCGTTATGGCCAAAATGCAGCTTGCACAGAAGTCCAATAACGAAACACCACTTGAGTTCAGATCAGGCGGGCCGTTCCTCCCAATCACACCCCTCCAGGTCATGCCGTCATTGCCCACATGAGCAATGAATTACCCCAGCAGGACAATGGAGTCCCCTGATGGAGCACTATCTAGCACTCGTCCCAGGGACTCCAAAAAGGGTGGGTACTCTGAACTGATATTTGGCCCATAAGCACAAACAACAGTCAGGACCCGTTCCCCGACCTGAAAGCGCAGGGAAGCTACCCTCTTGTCCCCCAGGGTAAACCCCAACATACAGGCAGAGTCGTGGGGCCAACATAAAGCCAACCCCAGCCCTCTGCCTCTCACCCGGAGCAACTCCAGCAAAGGAGAGTGTCCAACCCCTCTCAAGGACTTGGGTTCCAGAGCCAATGCTATGTGTCGAGGTAAGTCCGACTATATCTAGCCGGTACCGCTCAACCTCTGCCACAAGCTCCTCTCCTTCCCCACCAGCGAGGTGACGTCCCACGTCCCAAAAACCAGTTTCCTTGTCCGGGGATCAGACCGCCAAGGCTCCTGCCTCGGTCTGCCACCCGATCCACACTGCACCGGACCCTTCATGTTCCTCCTGCGGGTGGTGGGTCCACAGTTGGATGAGCCCATGTATCCGGTTCAGGCTGGGCCTGGCCGGGTCCCATGGGCGAAAGCCCGGCCACCAGGCGCTCAGGCCTGGCTCCAGGGTGGGACCCCGGTAACCCTCTGGGCCGGGTACTCCGACTCTTTGATTGTACATCCATGAAAGATCCTCTGAACTGTTCTTTGCCTCACCCTTCACCTAAGAACAATTTGTCATGGGACACCTTACCGGGGGCACATAGTGCCCCAGACAACATAGCTCCTAGGATCATTAGGGCACTCAAACTCCTCCACCACGATAAGGTGACGGTTTATCAATATTGTCCAGGGGAAAATATGGAGAATAGTGGCTCCAGGTTGGAGAGATGGTCAAATTAATTGTGTAATGTACTTTTAACATGTTAAAATAACAAAATTAACGCTAATAATTAATGTGCTAATTTTCCCAGCCCTAATATTGATAGATCCCCAACTGGCTGCTCGAGTGCAGGAAATGCTGCCGCCATCTTAGATTGATTAGATCTTCCTGGTATCAGATGGATCTCATGTCTCTGACCCTCCTCTCTGACTTGAGAGTTAGCAAACAAGCTAACATGCTAACATGCTGAAGAGACGTTTTCTGGTTTCACCCTTTCAAAAGTTTTGGTTCATTATCATTAGAAATGTGATTTTTAGGTTAAAGAAAGAATCTAATTATATTTAAGGAAGAAATAAACCTATGTTGTCACTTGGCTTCCTGGGGCTGGAGGCTAGGAGGGGGATCTGGCCGTCTGGCTGGGGTCTGGGTGGTGGGTCGGTTTGCTCGGCTTTGGGCGGGGGAGCCTGCTCATCAGCACCCCAACAGAAAGGGTCGAACTCTGGGAGCCGGTGATGGTTGTACCCTTTGTGCGGCAGTACCGGGACCGGAATGAATAGGGTGTATATGGGGAGAAAGAGTGGGTGTCCGGCGTGCATTTTTGTGAGTCTTAGGTTGTATGTGTATGTGTGAGTAAGAGGGAGGGAGTGTGTGACTGTGTTTGTGTATGACTGTATATGTCAGGTGGGGCTTTTGACTCCTCCCCTCTCCTGGGACTTCTTTGCTGCTATACATCTTCGCCTCCCTTCCTCCTGCCACACTTGGTGTGGAGTGCGGTGCCTTGGTCTGCTTGAGTGTTCGTGGCTCCCGGGTCAGGGGGTTTAAGATTTTTAGCATCTGCCTGATTAATCCCGGTGGCTGCCTGGCGGGATCTGGGTCCCCGGCGGGGCTGGTCGCCCCTGGGTCCTGGGTTGCTGGGTTCCGAGCTCGGCCGACTTGGGGGGTGGAAGGCTGCGGGCGGGCCTGCGGGCTTGCCGCTGATATCTCCCGGGACTCTGCTGGGCACTGGTTGTGCCCCCCCCCGGAGCGAGCCTCTGTGCCTCTCGAGGGGAGCAGGAGCTTTTCTGGTCGCAGTCTCCCTGGGGTCCCTGTGCTCTGGGGCAGCTTCTGAATCTCTGAGACTTGGAGCTCCTTCCATCTTCTACGCATCTTTGGGGGACAGATCTGTGGCCCCTCACACTCTCTATTGGACGCTCCTATAGAGAAACCTTACATATACAAGTGCGGCTACGCACACAGGTGCTCACATGGTGCTCTCATAAGTATGGACTTGGGCCCGTTCAACACGTCGGCTGTGGTTGGCACTTAATGCACTGTGATTTATTATCGTGATTGTTCAGTAAAACAATGTTGATTTTATATTTCCTGATCAGGTTGACACAGTGATAGCTTACTCCTGTTGTCTTGCTGTGTGTCCCTTTCTTTTTTTTTCCTGTCCTTCTGCAGGTCTAGAAGCAGACTCTTGTTAATCACTGTTTGTTTTTGTGGAACCCTCCCCACCTTTTGTCTCTTCCTTTCTCTTTCACCTCTGTCTCCGTGTCTGGTCGGAATTACAAAGCATTCTAAAACAATAACAATAAAGTTTTAAGTATCAGGCGTGACATTAAAAGCAGAAGCTTTGATGCTCCACTTGAGAGTAAATCTGTAAGGCTTGTCACCAGCATTAAGACATTAATTCTGTTTGCTTCACAGCCAGACAGGACACGGTAAAAAATAAAAAAATAAATAAAAAGAATGTTCTAAACAGTTTATTCTCACTGACTGTAAGGTTGGAGAAGAGGTGAGTCTGGACAAAAAAAAATGCTTCGAGGTCTCCTCACAATTCAAAACCCTGTATCTGGTGCCCTTGTTTCTGCACGGAACACATCCCACCTTCACCAAAAACACAACGCAGAGTCCTGAGGGTGTCTTCTACCTGCTGCAGATGCACAGAGGGGAACCATGGGTTACATATGCATTCGTAGGGTTACACATTTGAATGGAATTCTATAGTTTTTCTTTAGAGGATTACCAATAAGTGAATACATCAGATTATATTTTAACTCTCATTCTGTTAGGGGTTTAGATGGCGTTGCGACTTGTTGCTTCACCGTGCATCTGGATCCAAAACAAAGCTGATGACTGGTGGAAAAATGTTTTTCCAAGTTTTACTGACTGGTGGAGAATTTCTGTCTGTGCAGACAGACCTTATACGTCTGTCTGAAGCCTGCCCTGGAGAGAATGGACACAACGTATCTCTGCTGTACAGTTTAAAACAGCTGCTGTGTGCTTCCTAACCTCAGTGAGAGTCCAGAGAAGAGTGAAAACAACCAACATCCACAGCCAAGTTGGACGTTTGACAGAGAGAAAACACGTGTAGACATGAATTCACACCATTAAAGATAAAATGTTCCTTTGGAAGTTGTCACACTGTTCAAAGTGTGTTTATATGCTAAATAAATATCCGGTTACCTGATTCTAAGCTTTGTGTGAACACTGAAGTCACTACAAAATCTGCAGCAAGCCTCTAAGGTGACAGAGCATCACTGAAGGTGTTGTCTGTGACTGATGGTTTAGAAAAAGGATGAGACTTTCCATCCTCAGTCTCACCTCTCCCGTCTTCAAATGGTGCAAAATGCAGCAGATCGCCTATTGACGGGTTCGAGAAAGAGGGAGCACATCACCCCAATTTAAGCTTCGCTGCACTGGCTGCCTGTCAATTTTAGGGTCCGATACAAGGTTCTTTTGTTGGCTTTTAAAGCTGTACATTGCCTTGCTCCGCAGTATCTTTGTGAAATTTTAGTTGCTTACTCCCCGTCTCAGTCACTGAGGTCAGCTGACCAGTTTCTCCTGGAGGTGCCGAGAACGAAGAGAAAGCTCAGGGGTGATAGAACTTTCTCAGTAGCAGCTCCAAGGTTATGGAATGCAGTCCCAATCCAGATTAGGATGGTTTCCTCACTGTCGGGTTTTAAGTCATTTTTGAAGACTCATCTGTTCTCAGTTTCTTTTTATTCAGTTTGAGAATGCATCTGTTTTAGTAGCTTTTATGTCAGTTTGATTTGTTTGTTTTTGTCATGATTTTTACTTTTTGATGAACTTTTATCTTATTTTTAGCATTTTAGGAAACTTCTGTTCGTTTTGGCTTGTTAAGGACTTTGGTCAGCTTTTATGCTGTTGTAAAGTGCTTTATAAATGAAGTTGACTTGACTAAAATGTGTCACATGTGAGGTTAAAACGTAAAAAGTAGTGTGTGTGCTTCAAGCTGCCCAAAATCTCTGAATGTGTGAACTTTGTTACATGTGACCCACTTCCTGCTGTAATCTGGGCTCTTATAGAGTTGAGTAACTGGAGTATTTTACACACCTGAGTAACTGGAGTAGATTACACGCCTGAGGATAAGAAAGGCTTAATGTGATCTAATAGTTCATATGACCAAACTACATCTAGCTGACATCAATCAGAGACAAGGAATACTTCTGACTCTTAAAGTCATTTATTAAAAACATGCCTGCTACAAAGTCAAGTATTTCAGTGTAAAAATAACTGTTCACATATGTGCATGATATGCTTTGTGCACGTGTAGTCACAAGTTCACTTCTTTTTATCTGCTAACGTGTTCACTGCAGACTAGAGACCCTCCATGAGCTTCTGTTGGTAGCTGGCTCCTCCTGAGCTCTCTGTCAGCTCACAGAAGAACTGCATCGTGGTATTAAACCGTTCATCTCTCTGCCTCCTGTTCAGCCTCTGACCCGAGCATCTCCTGCACAGTAGCCAGATGTGTGCTGCCCCCTCTTCTCCTTCCTGGAAAACAAACATGGAGAGTGGAGATAGAATTAACACACAAGAGCCATATAATAAACTAAACTCTAATTCTGTGGAATGAGATGTGTGTACCAGGTCTGGGGTGGCAGTGGGTGCTGGTAGGTAGTAGGTTGTAGGTACAGTGTAGATGCTGAATGATTAAATATTGTAGAATTAAACCAGGTTGATGTCCACAGAGATTACACATTTGCATATATAATAAGACTGTTCTGTAGCTGGTGTAGGGTGGCAGAGGCTGCCAGCAGCTGGCTGAAAGAAGCTGATGCCTCTGCAGATGCTGGCTCTTGTGTAGCAGCTGGATGGATAAACATTTCAGAATAAAATAAGTTATAAAAATACCTTTACCAGTAACATACAGTGTCCTAAACTAACTTACTTAATAGTGATAAGTTATAAACCACATATTAATCAAACCAGCCCACCATAATAATGTACTATAGATGATAGCATCTATGTACTGCTTATATCAGAAAATTAATGTACACAATATCCATCCATCAATCCATCCATTTTCATCCGCATATCCAGAGTCGGGTCGCGGGGGCAGTAGCCTAAGTCGAGAGGCCCAGACTTCCCTCTCCCCAGCTAACTTGGGCCAGCTCCACCGGGGGAATCCCAAGGTGTTCCCTGGCCAGGTGAGAGACATAGTCCCTCCACCGTGTCCTGGGTCTACCTTTAGGTCTCCTCCCGGTTGGACGTGCCCAGAAAACCTCACCAGGGAGGCGTCCAGGAGGCATCCTGACCAGATGCCCGAGCCACCTCAACTGGCTCCTCTCGATGTGGAGGAGCAGCGGGGCTATCCCGAGCACCTCCCGAATGACCGGGCTTCTCACCCTATCTCTCATTTCGGCCGCTTGTACCCACGATCTCGTTCTTTCGGTCACTACCCAAAGCTCATGACCATAGGTGAGGGTAGGAACGTAGATCGACCTGTATATCCAGAGCTTCGCCTTCTGACTCAGCTCTCTCTTCACCACGACAGACCGGTACAACACCCATATCACTGTAGATGCAACACCAATCCGCCTATCGATCTCACGCTCCAGTTTTCCTTCACTTGTGAACAAGACCCCAAGATACTTAAACTCCTCCACTTGGGGCAGGACCTCACCCCTTACCCGGAGAAGGCATTATACCCTTTTCTGAATCAAGACCGTGGTCTCAGATTTAGAGGAGCCGATTCTCATCACAGCTGCTTCACACTCGGCTGCAAACCACTCCAGCAAAAGCTGAAGATCACGTTCTGATGAAGCAAACAGGACCACATCATCTGCAAAATGCAGAGACCTGATCCTCAGGCCACCAAAACGGATGCCCTCCACACCTTGGCTGCACCTAGAGATCCTGTCCATAAAGGTTATGAACAGAATCGGTGACAAAGGGCAGCCTTGGCGGAGTCCAATTCTCACTGGGAACAAGTCCGACTTACTGCCGGCAATGCGGACCAAGCTCTGAAACCGGTCAGAGAACCCATTGTATTGATACAAATACATGCTCGCTATCGGCGGCTTTCGCTCCGAGATTTAATCCCAAAATGGACAATTTCCTTTCGTTATATCAACAGAAGAGACTAAACATTTGTAAATGCATTAAAACTGTTTTCTTTACCTGTTCGGTTTTGGCAAGGTGAGCTGGCGGCAGCAGGAGTATCTGGGATGCAGTCCAGTCCATTTCTCAATGAAGAAACACGATTCGGAACAGAAAAGATGCTGAAATCAAGCAAGGGGCGTAGCTCAACAAGCATCAACGTCACGTTAGATCCATAGGAACCACATAAAGTCCCAGCCTCAGAGTAGGAGCGAAAATGGTTCTAGGAACTACGGGAAAAGGTTCCTAGTTCCTATCTGTCCAAATGCGCGCAAAAGGGGGCTGGTTGTTGAAAAGGTTCTAGGAACTACAAAAGGTTCCTACAGTCAGAAAAGGCCTTATGTTAATTTTAATTAGTCGGCTCCTTCTAATAATTTAAATTATCATATTGCTCAAAGTACAGGGTGAGGAGGAGAAGCAGCAACCAATTTTCATTCAGACCTATTAATCAATCCCTTACCAATTCTTTTGAACATCTTAAAATCAGGGTAAAAACAAGGTCCAGAGTGTGCCCCTTGGTGTGTGTGGGACCAGTAACATGCTGGGTAAAGCTGAAGGAGTCCGTGCGGCAGGATAAGCTCATGGCAAAGTGGTCTAAGGCATCATCAATCTGAATGTTAAAACCACCAACAAGCACCAGTTCGGACAGCTTCACAGTGGAGGATTAAAGGTCACTAAACTTCTGAAGGAAAGAGCTGTTTGGACCAGGTGGACGATAAACCACAGCAGAGTAAAACTGGTCCTTACACCCAACTTTAATCAGCTGCAGTTTAAAGGAAGCAAAGCAACCAGAGGTCATAGAGCTACATGGAAGATGGTCTCTAAAAACAACATCTAGGCCTCCACCACCACCAGAACCCCGGGGCTGGCTAAGGAAAGAATGACCACTCGGGCAGAGTTCAGTCAGACCAGAATAGTCAGATGTTTGCTGCCAAACTTCAGTCAGAAACAGAAAATCCAGGTTTTTAAAGAGAATTAGATCATGGAGCAGGAAGGACCTATTGTTAATAGAGCGGGTATTTAATAGAGCCATGCTGAGTGAGGTGGAGGAATCAGAAACAGCTGGAGTTAGTGGATGGAAGTTAGCAGGGTTAGATCCACGGTGTTTATAAAATCCACTTATGGAAGGAACAGCAGAAGAAACCACTCAAGAAAGAGGATAAACCGTGCCGCATCGTGGCCTGGCGGGAATGTGGAAATGCCAAACAAAAGACAAGAAGCTAAAAGATCACTCCAATGTTTTCTAGATATACCACGTCTTAAGAGAAGTCTTATTCTCATATTGATTCCTGCTCATTTACCCCTTTTCCTCGGATGTTCGGATAAACATCACTGGAGGCGTCCGGGTAGGAATTAGAATTTGGCTCTGGTCCAGCATGCGACACATAAACAAACAGGCAGGTAAATCCTCAGTGCAACTTGGGCGATCATGGACGAATGGAAGGACAAAAGAGTCTGGTGATCATAGGAGATGGTAGCCGGGATACTACCGAAGAGGACCGCAGACGGAAGCAAGGTGGAAAAGAGGAGGCTAGTGGAGAAAACTTTTAAAAAGTGGCCGGCTAAACCATACCATACCATACCATACCATACCATACCAACATGGCAGGCAACCAAAGTGCTGTACAGATAAAAACTAAAACACAGTCAATAATAAAAGTACACAACAAAGCAGTAAAATCACAGTCAATAAAAGAATATATAATAAAAATAATTAATAAAAGTCAAGGGTTTAAAATGCCTCGTTGTAAAAGTGGGCCTTAAGCAGTGACTTGAAATGGGGGAGGGAGGGTGCCAGCCTCACTGAGAGAGGAAGAGCATTCCAGAGGGATGGAGCAGCATAGATAAAAGCACATTGCCCCCGCGTTTTATATTTCATTGTGGGAACAAGAGGCAGCAAGTAATCGGCAAATCTCAACATCTGGTTTAGCACAAAACAAGTCACAAGGTCAGACAGGGAATCCAAGCACAGGCGCCATCTTGTTCCAACCCGGAAGCGGATAAAGACCAAGTCAGTTGGCACACGACCTGCCATTTTTCTCCCCGTCTCTCTTGGTGCGTCTCCTTCACACTGTCACGTGATGACATCACGTTCATAAACTTTATGGAACATCTCCAAATGTTGAACTAAACATTTTAAAACTGTTTATGCAAAACTGAAAATTCAACCACACATCTGTTTTATACATTAAATGACCGTTATTCATCTTTTTTAGTTACTTTTCTTTTTTAAATCCTTGTCACCTCTGTGCTCTGCTCTTTAATGACAGTATTGGAACTGACACCATTGCTATTTTTGAACACTGGCTGTATACGGCAATACCTTAATATCACCCAAGCCTAATTTTAAGCATTATTTAATCCATTCTCATCTCATCAATGAAAACTCACGTCTTGTCCTGTTTTGGTCACCAAAGAGCTATTTTTATCACATCAGCATCTCGTGTTTGTTACAAGCAAATGGGGTAAATAACAAAATGATTTATTCATTCTCATCATTGATGGAAAAAGTGCTCCTAACAATAGTCTCACCTTGAGTACCAATGTAGGCATTCCTCTGTTTGTAGCCGTCCATGTAGCTGGCATTGATATAGTCAGACCTCTGGGAGAACAACAAAGAAAAGAAAGGAGGAGATTTCACACCAGCTGAGGAGGAATTGGAACCAAATCTAGCAGCTGACTGCTTCTGAACCTCAGAGGACTCCTTGAGGGTAAGCCGCAGCTCACCTGATTGTCACTCAGCAGCTTAAAGTGACGGAATGATTTGACTGTATTTCATCAGAAAGATTTTACCTCATTCCTCCTGGGTTTCAACCGGACCCTGGTCTGATCGAGGCACAGCACGTCTCCATAGCGGTTTTTTTCCTGATTATAAGATGCTCTGTAGACAAAACATTAGGAAGTCATTACTGACACCAACATGGCCTACCAGAATCATCTAGAGCAGAACAGTTGTGAATGTTGGGACTAATGGCACTTACACATTAGCGTCGGCACAGCCGGGTACAGAACCGGAATTTGGTTTCACAAATGGGTCAGATATGCGTTTTCCAGTCCGAGGCAACTTCTTTTTCAGACCTCCTCCCCAGCGGTCCGACTGGAGCCGAGGAGACACTATTGGGGAGGATGGGGGGGTGTTCATTCATTTTCATGTTGGATGGTGTTAAATAAAGTCCTCTGTCTGTAGCAGGGAGTGGCCATTCAGTGGGAACGGGAGAGCTGTGTGTGTGCCTGTCCTCTGCATCGGAGCTCTCACCCCAGCGAGCTGACAGGCAGCTGCTCATAGGGGAAAACAGTGTGTGTGGTACAAGATCATGAGGACACACACAGCGAATAAATAAAATAATGTGATTCAGGCCCTGTCCACACGTAGCTGGGGATCTGCCAAAACGTAGATATTTTTCTACGTTTTGGCCTGTCATCCACACAAAAACGGAGTTTTTTTCACACGAAAACGGATCTTTTTAAAAACTCCGGCCAAAGTGAAGATCCGCGTTTTCTCCGTTTTGGGTGTCTGCGTGTGGACAGACAAAACATGAGTTTTAAGGTCCGCAACGTCACTTTCCGCGACAAAAAATGCTGACATCACGTGTGCGACCTGTGTTTACACTAGCCGACAGCATGGATGCCCTCAGAGCTGCGCTCGCTTTATCAATTGTCCAAGCGCTTTCTGCTTGTTTGTTTTTGCAAGCGGAATGACTGCTCCTTGCGGAAGACCACAGACGAAGGATGAGGTTAAGACCGGGGGAAGTACTGCCGCTTACAGGTCTGGCATAGCCTTAACAACGTATTTATCCAGGNGATTTCTGCTTCCTGATCACGTGACATGTGATGTATGCAGATGAAGATCGACTTCAGAGCTGAGACGTGTTGTTCTCTCAGCGCGGGGAATCGTTCCGATGCCCACACAGTAAAAAAAAAATGCAAACGACGACTTCAGTCTTCTATAGAGCTCCGGGAGTTGACGTCACTTCTCCCGGCATGCAACAGTTCAAATCGAAACGGCGCCATCTTGGCAGGTAGAAGCCGGCAACTGGACTATTTGTTATTGTCAGAAAACTCAATCAGACAGGAAATATGGTAGATTCCTGTTGTGCCCCAGGATGCAGAACAGACGCGGACGACATAAGGAATGAGCCATCTACAGGATTCCCCAAGATCCGGAACGCCGCAAACGTTGGATCATTGTTATAAAACGCACTAGTGACCGGGCTAAAATGAAGCTGTGGGATCCCGAGAGTAAAGGTTTTCACTTATGCAGCGACTGCTTCATATCAGGTACTTAAACCAACGTTTCCTCAACTGTGTATGGGATTTATTTTAAATGCTTTTATTACGATTCTTAGTGGGCTTCCTAAACTTATTTTGGCGTGGCTTTTTCTGTCTTATTACTCACAGCAACATGTAAACATCACGTAAATCGTTGCCTCGTGAGTTCTGCGTGCTGCCGTTTACGTGTTTTATGATCACAGCAATTAACCGGCTAAGCTGTATTTAATTTTTAAGCAATGGTTGATCACACATAAAAAGCACTTTGGATTGCTATTATCTGTCTCACCGAGACGGATCTCAGACAGATCCTGAGACGCTCCTGCCTGACATATTTATTTTATTCACGGAAAACAATCAAACTAGTGATTTCTCTTGGCGTTCAGTTTATACATTCAAACAGCACAGCACTCTATTTAAACTACTTACGTGTAAATCTGTTATTTGTCCATCCATCCATCCATTTTCATCCGCGTATCCGGAGTCGGGTTGCGGGAGCATGTAGCGTTGAGAGGCCCAGACTTTCCTCTCCCCAGCCGCCTGAGCCAGCTCTTCCGGGTAAATCCCAAGGGGTTCCCCGGCCAGGTCCGGTAAGAAGTCCGCTCCGACAGCTTCTGGCGTCGGAGCGGGCAGTAGCGTCGAGAGTCCCAGACTTCCCTCTCCCCAGCCGCCTCCTCCTCCGGGGGAATCCCAAGGGGTTCCCCGGCTAGGTCCGGTAAGAAGTCCGCTCCGACAGCTTCTGGCATTTTTAAAAAGTATCCCAGGGGCACGGTAAGGGTCGGAGATGTTTACTCTATTTAATTTCTGACTATATAAAACGATTTCTTCAGTTTTAAAGTGTGAAGTAAACTCCGACGAAGTAAAATCCAAGCCGATCCCGTTCAAGTTCGTGTTTGTTTAGCTTCTTTTACCTGCCAATATGGCGTCTACTAACTGAGAGTCACGTGGGGTCCGGAGCTCTATGGCAGTGAATGAGTTAAAGAACCTACTTTAGAGGTTTTCTCTATAAAAGATTTTCATTATTTCTCAAGGTAAATAAAATGATTAATGAGCTGCACTTGTAGTGCTCTTCCAAGTCAGAAGACTCCAAAACCCTTAACAGTCATTCACATATGATGGTGATGAGCTGCATCGTAGCTACACCTGTCCTGGGACACACTGACTGAAGCCAGAAGTCCCTCCAACCACCACCAGCAGGAGGATTAAGTGTCTTGTCCAATGACAATGGCTGTGACAGACTCAACGAGGTTGGAACAGGCTACCTTCCAGTTACAAGGCGGGTGCTTAACTCCTGCTCCTGTGCTAGTGACTTTGGCTTAATTTGAGAATGATATTTACCAGATTTAATCTAGTGATATAATGGATGTATGGTCAAGTTTTTAGTGACTCGATCCTTGTTAAGAGCAGAACTCAAAGTAAAGTAGAGCTGTGTACCTCTGTATTGTGCAGCTCTAGGATGGTGTGGTTGTAGTGGGTGTGGTGGTCCACTCTCTGGTTCACCACAGCTATGTGTCCATAGACCTCTTGTCCACCTTCACCCAGGGGCCAATACTGTCCACACTTCCTTCGACTCCCTTCGTCTGTCCTGTAGCATGAGGACAAGGTGCACTTAGGACAATGAGTTCAGACCACAACTTCCTTTTTTGTGACTATTCACTGTAATTACCTGGTTGTCATTACAATAACAAGAACATTTTGTTCCCAGACCATCCTCCAGAAGTCTCCATAGGTCCTTTCGAGTGGTCCTACAGAAACAGAAGAGCCACAGCTTTAAGATGTTCCCCCAGGTGGATTGTGGGTAATTCTGTTTAGTTTCATCACTGTATATTGTTTAAACCACAGACACATATATTGATTAAACCTAAAATCAAATCCAGTTTCTGTTCAAAAACCTTGTTAGAAAAAGTCTATTGTGTAAACAATGAACATGAATTAATCTAGCACAGCTAGCTATTCAGTGTAAATGTCATTTTCCACAGCATCAGTTGAACTTGAATTGCTAACTCCCCAAAAATAAATAAGGGACACCTCGCTGGCATGGCCCCCTGAATTGTATGGAATATATGAATATTATGAGCTTATAAATAATAATTACTTTATAACGTTAAAACATGTAGTGGGATACATCTACATACATTTTCCTTTCCAAGCTCTTTGTTTTGTTTTCTTCTTATTATTATTTTTTTCCCCTGTCCAGTTTTCTTATTATTTGACTATGATCCTGTCCTGTCTGTCTTTCATACTGCATCTGCCACAGGGAGATGCGGGATAGTTCTCCAGAAAAAACTCTGCCTGGCCGTGGAGCACAGGTGATGAGCACAGCAGCGATGTGCCTCAGCCACGAATAAAAGACAAAAAGCACCAAAGCAGTTATGACTGATCGTGTGTTAAATATATTTTGGTGGCGCCGCTTTGAGGATGTTACTGTGGCTGTGCGCAAGACATGGATGCCGGTGGAGCGCATCAGCCCCATGCCTCTGTTCATCTTCTCCGCTCAGAAGAATCAGAAGAGTCCATAATATCAGTAGAAACTTCATCTTGTTTCAGGCTCAGTAAATGATCGTCGTCGTCGTCTTCCTCCACTTATCCGGGTCGCGGGGGCAGCATCCCAACTAGGGAGCTCCGGACCGTCCTCTCCCGGGCCACCTCCACCAGCTCCTCCGGCAGGACCCCAAGGCGTTCCCGGACCAGATTGGAGATGTAACCTCTCCAACGTGTCCTGGGTCGACCCGGGGGCCTCCTGCTGGCAGGACATGCTCGAAACACCTCCCCAGGGAGGCGTCCAGGAGGAAGCCTGACCAGATCTTATTTTTAGCATTTTAGGAAACTTCTGTTCGTTTTGGCTTGTTAAAGACTTTGGTCAGCTTTTATGCTGTTGTAAAGTGCTTTATAAATGAAGTTGACTAAAATGTGTCACATGTGAGGTTAAAACGTAAAAAGTAGTGTGTGTGCTTCAAGCTGCCCAAAATCTCTGGATGTGTGAACTTTGTTACATGTGATCCACTTCCTGCTGTAATCTGGGCTCTTATAGAGTTGAGTAACTGGAGTAGATTACACGCCTGAGGATAAGAAAGGCTTAATGTGATCTAATAGTTCATATGACCAAACTACATCTAGCTGACATCAATCAGAGACAAGGAATACTTCTGACTCTTAAAGTCATTTATTAAAAACATGCCTGCTACAAAGTCAAGTATTTCAGTGTAAAAATAACTGTTCACATATGTGCATGATATGCTTTGTGCACGTGTAATAATAATAATGCATTGAACTTATATAGCACTTTTCTAGACACCCAAAGACGCTTTCACACACTCTCACATTCACACACTACTAGTGATGGTAAGCTACTTGTAGCCACAGCCGCCCTGGGGAGGTCTGACAGAGGCGAGGCTGCCATTTGGCGCCGTCGGCCCCTCTGACCACCACTAACACAGGCAAGTTGGGTGAGTGTCTTGCCCAGGGACACAACAGCAGGATACCCCCTGGCGGGAGCTGGAATCAAACCCATGACCCTCCGATCATGAGGCAACCCGCTCTACCACCTGAGCTACTGCTGCCCCGACTGCTGTAGTCACAAGTACACTTCTTTTTATCTTCCAACATGTTCACTGCAGACTAGAGACCCTCCATGAGCTTCTGTTGGTGGCTGGCTCCTCCTGAGCTGGATGTTCTTTAGACTCCCTCTCTGTCAGCTCACAGAAGAACTGCATCATGGTATTAAACCGTTCATCTCTCTGCCTCCTGTTCAGCCTCGGAGCCAAGCATCTCCTGCACAGTAGCCAGATGTGTGCTGCCCCCTCTTCTCCTTCCTGGAAAACAAACATGGAGAGTGGAGATAGAATTAACACACAAGAGCCATATAATAAACTAAACTATAATTCTGAGGAATGAGATGTGTGTACCAGGTCTGGGGTGGCAGTGGGTGCTGGTAGGTAGTAGGTTGTAGGTACAGTGTAGATGCTGAATGATTAAATATTGTAGAATTAAACCAGGTTGATGTCCACAGAGATTACACATTTGCATATATAATAAGACTGTTCTGTAGCTGGTGTAGGGTGGCAGAGGCTGCCAGCAGCTGCTTGAAAAAAGCTGATGCCTCTGCAGATGCTGGCTCTTGTGTAGCAGCTGGATGGATAAACATTTCAGAATAAAATACGTTATAAAAATACCTTTACCAGTAACATACAGTGTCCTAAACTAACTTACTTGATAGTGATAAGTTATAAACCACATATTAATCAAACCAGCCCACCATAATAATGTAGTATAGATGATAGCATCTATGTACTGCTTATATCAGAAAATTAATGTACACAATATCCATCCATCAATCCATCCATCAATCCATCCATTTTCATCCGCATATCCAGAGTCGGGTCGCGGGGGCAGTAGCCTAAGTCGAGAGGCCCAGACTTCCCTCTCCCCAGCCACTTGGGCCAGCTCCACCGGGGGAATCCCAAGGTGTTCCCTGGCCAGGTGAGAGACATAGTCCCTCCACCGTGTCCTGGGTCTACCTGTAGGTCTCCTCCCGGTTGGACGTGCCCGGAAAACCTCACCAGGGAGGCGTCCAGGAGGCATCCTGACCAGATGCCCGAGCCACCTCAACTGGCGCCTCTCGATGTGGAGGAGCAGCGGGGCTATCCCGAGCACCTCCCGAATGACTGGGCTTCTCACCCTATCTCTCATTTCGGCCGCTTGTACCCGCAATCTCGTTCTTTCGGTCCCTACCCAAAGCTCATGACCATAGGTGAGGGTAGGAACGTAGATCGACCGGTAATTCCAGAGCTTCGCCTTCTGACTCAGCTCTCTCTTCACCACGACAGACCGGTACAACGCCCGCATCACTGCAGATGCAACACCAATCCGCCTATCGATCTCACGCTCCAGTTTTCCTTCACCTGTGAACAACACCCCGAGATACTTTAACTCCTCCACTTGGGGCAGGACCTCATCCCTGACCTGGAGAAGGCATTCTACCCTTTTCTGAATCAAGATCGTGGTCTCAGATTTAGAGGAGCTGATTCTCATCCCAGCTGTTTCACACTCGGCTGCAAACCGCTCCAGCAAAAGCTGAAGATCACGTTCTGATGAAGCCAACAGGACCACATCATCTGCAAAAAGCAGAGACCTGATCCTCAGGCCACCAAAACGGATGCCCTCCACACCTTGGCTGCGCCTAGAGATCCTGTCCATAAAGGTTATGAACAGAATCGGTGACAAAGGGCAGCCTTGGCAGAGTCCAACTCTCACTGGGAACGAGCCCGACTTACTGCCGGCAATGCGGACCAAGCTCTGAAACCGGTCAGAGAACTCATTGTATTGATACAAATACATGCTCGCTATCGGCGGCTTTCGCTCCGAGATTTAATCCCAAAATGGACAATTTCCTTTCGTTATATCAACAGAAGAGACTAAACATTTGTAATTGCATTAAAACTGTTTTCTTTACCTGTTCGGTTTTGGCAAGGTGAGCTGGTGGCAGCAGGAGTATCTGGGATGCAGTCCAGTCCATTTCTCAATGAAGAAACACGATTCGGAACAGAAAAGATGCTGAAATCAAGCAAGGGGCGTAGCTCACCAAGTGTCAACGTCACGTTAGTTCCATAGGAACCACATAAAGTCCCAGCCTCAGAGTAGGAGCGAAAATGGTTCTAGGAACTACGGGAAAAGGTTCCTAGTTCCTATCTGTCCAAATGTGCGCAAAAGGGGGCTGGTTGCTGAAAAGGTTCTAGGAACTACAAAAGGTTCCTACAGTCAGAAAGGGCCTTATGTTAATTTTAATTAGTCGGCTCCTTCTAATAATTTAAATTATCATATTGCTTAAATTACAGGGTGAGGAGGAGAAGCAGCAACCAATTTTCATTCAGACCTATTAATCAATCCCTTACCAATTATTTTGAACATCTTAAAATCAGGGTAAAAACAAGGTCCAGAGTGTGCCCCCTGGTGTGTGTGGGACCAGTAACATGCTGGGTAAAGCTGAAGGAGTCCATGCGGCAGGAGAAGCTCATGGCAAAGTGGTCTAAGGCATCATCAATCTGAATGTTAAAACCACCAACAAGCACCAGTCTGGACAGCTTCACAGTGGAGGATTAAATGTCACTAAACTTCTGAAGGAAAGAACTGTTTGGACCAGGTGGACGATAAACCACAGCAGAGTAAAACTGGTCCTTACACCCGACTAGGGTTGTCACGGTAACCGGTATAGCGGTAAACCCCGGTAAAAAAGTTGACAATAAAAATAACCGTCCAGTTTTTAAAAAACTAAATTATCTCGGTGGGTTTACCGTGGCCGCGGTTTCGGCGCGGTGACCCTTACTAGCCACCGTCGCTTCAGCTGAAGTTCCCACGGCGTGCACACGCACTTTTTAGTTTGCAACGGCACCAAAACTTTGAAGCTGGAATAATGGCCGAAGGAGGAGACGGCAGCGCCCAGGACATCCATCAGCCCTCAAAGAAGACTAAATCGGAAGTATGGGCATATTTTGGATTTCTGAAAAATGCTGAGGGACAGTTAATGGAAGACTGCTATCCCGTTTGCAGAACGTGCAGGAAACAAGTGTCTGCAGAAGGCAGCAACACTTGGAATCTAATGGCACATCTGCGTGACCCTCACCCACGTCTCTACAGCCAGTGCAAGGTAAGATAACATTAGCATTTTAACTTAAATGCATGACGTGAGGACTTTTGGTTGAGAGAGAATGCAACGAGTCACTATATACTGCAGCCGCAGCGTCCTCTGCCAGCATTTAAACCGTGCCACGGACACCCTGTTGCTGGATGAAGCATCTTATTTGTTGATGATGAAGAGAAATATACAATTAGTTCCTTGTCATTGATTTGTTTACTTATTCAATGCCATTGAATACACTACACTATGTAACATTTGGATTTGATTACATAGTGTAGTAGTTATTTTAGTAATTTGTTTAAAGTGGCTATTTATTTTAAATAGAAATTTTTTTAAGGTTGACTTGTACAGTGCTCAAGTCAAGTGTGGACTGGAGTTTTAGATTTTCATTTTGATAATGAAGAAAACAAGTATATGAGAAAACAAGTGGTGTTTCTTTGATTTGTTTACATATTGTTTATATTTTGAATGTTTGGATTTGTATAATTTAAACCTGCACTGACTACTGTAACATGTTCCAGAAAAAGAAGCTATTTGTTCCTTTACTTGTGGAAAGTTGCACTTTTGCTAAGGCTTTGTGTTATTTTAGGTTTAATAAACACTGTTAAACCTTTTCAAAACTATTTCAGTTTGTGTAGAACAGGACTATCAATGCTTTCTGAACATATAAAACACCGTTTAAAAAATACCGCGATAATACCAAAAACCGTGATAATTTTGGTCACAATAACCGTGAGGTTAAATTTTCATACCGTGACAACCCTACGCCCGACTTTAATCAGCTGCAGTTTAAAGGAAGCAAAGCAACCAGAGGTCATAGAGCTACATGGAAGATGGTCTCTAAAAACAACATCTAGGCCTCCACCACCACCAGAACCCCGGGGCTGGCTAAGGAAAGAATAACCACTCGGGCAGAGTTCAATCAGACCAGAAAAGTCAGATGTTTGCTGCCAAACTTCAGCCAGAAACAGAAAATCCAGGTTTTTAAAGAGAATTAGATCATGGAGCAGGAAGGACCTATTGTTAATAGAGCAGGTATTTAATAGAGCCATGCTGAGTGAGGTGGAGGAATCAGAAACTACAGAAACAGCTGGAGTTAGTGGATGGAAGTTAGCAGGGTTAGGTTCATAGTGTTTATAAAATCCACTTATGGAGGGAACAGGAGGAGAAACCACTCAAGAAAGAGGATAAACCGTGCCGCATCGTGGCCTGGCGGGAATGTGGAAATGGCGCTCAGGTTGCTAAACAAAAGAAAGAAGCTATAAGATCACACCAATGTTTTCGAGATATACCACGTTTTAAGAGAAGTCTTATTCTCATATGGATTCCTGCTCATTTACCCCTTTTCCTCGGATGTTTTCCCAGAATCGGATAAACATCACTGGAGGCGTCCGGGTAGGAATTAGAATTTGGCTCTGGTCCAGCATGCGACACATAAACAAACAGGCAGGTAAATCCTCAGTGCAACTTGGGCGATCATGGACGAATGGAAGGACAAAAGAGTCTGGTGATCATAGGAGATGGTAGCCGGGGTACTACCGAAGAGGACCGCAGACAGGAGCAAGGCGGAAAAGAGGAGGCTAGTGGAGAAAACTTTTAAAAAGTGGCCGGCTAAACCATACCATACCAACATGGCAGGCAACCAAAGTGCTGTACAGATAAAAACTAAAACACAATCAATAATAAAAGTACACAACAAAGCAGTAAAATCACAGTCAATTAAAGAATACATAATAAAAATAATTAATAAAAGTCAAGGGTTTAAAATGCCTCGTTGTAAAAGTGGGCCTTAAGCAGTGACTTGAAATGGGGGAGGGAGGGTGCCAGCCTCACTGAGAGAGGAAGAGCATTCCAGAGGGACGGAGCAGCATAGATAAAAGCACATTGCCCCCACGTTTTATATTTCATTGTGGGAACAAGAGGCAGCAAGTAATCGGCAAATCTCAACATCTGGTTTAGCACAAAACAAGTCACAAGGTCAGACAGGTAATCCAAGCACAGGCGCCATCTTGTTCCAACCCGGAAGCGGATAAAGACCAAGTCAGTTGGCACACGACCTGCCATTTTTCTCCCCGTCTCTCTTGGTGCGTCTCCTTCACACTGTCACGTGATGACATCACGTTCATAAACTTTATGGAACATCTCCAAATGTTGAACTAAACATTTTAAAACTGTTTATGCAAAACTGAAAATTCAACCACACATCTGTTTTATACATTAAATGACTGTTATTCATCTTTTTTAGTTACTTTTCTTTTTTAAATCCTTGTCACCTATGTGCTCTGCTCTTTAATGACAGTATTGGAACTGACACCATTGCTATTTTTGAACACTGGCTGTATACGGCAATACCTTAATACCACCCAAGCCTAATTTTAAGCATTATTTAATCCATTCTCATCTCATCAATGAAAACTCACGTCTTGTCCTGTTTTGGTCACCAAAGAGCTATTTTTATCACATCAGCATCTCGTGTTTGTTACAAGCAAATGGGGTAAATAACAAAATGATTTATTCATTCTCATCATTGATGGAAAAAGTGCTCCTAACAATAGTCTCACCTTGAGTACCAATGTAGGCATTCCTCTGTTTGTAGCCGTCCATGTAGCTGGCATTGATATAGTCAGACCTCTGGGAGAACAACAAAGAAAAGAAAGGAGGAGATTTCACACCAGCTGAGGAGGAATTGGAACCAAATCTAGCAGCTGACTGCTTCTGAACCTCAGAGGACTCCTTGAGGGTAAGCCGCAGCTCACCTGATTGTCACTCAGCAGCTTAAAGTGACGGAATGATTTGACTGTATTTCATCAGAAAGATTTTACCTCATTCCTCCTGGGTTTCAACCGGACCCTGGTCTGATCGAGGCACAGCACGTCTCCATAGCGGTTTTTTTCCTGATTATAAGATGCTCTGTAGACAAAACATTAGGAAGTCATTACTGACACCAACATGGCCTACCAGAATCATCTAGAGCAGAACAGTTGTGAATGTTGGGACTAATGGCACTTACACATTAGCGTCGGCACAGCCGGGTACAGAACCGGAATTTGGTTTCACAAATGGGTCAGATATGCGTTTTCCAGTCCGAGGCAACTTCTTTTTCAGACCTCCTCCCCAGCGGTCCGACTGGAGCCGAGGAGACACTACTGGGGAGGATGGGGGGGTGTTCATTCATTTTCATGTTGGATGGTGTTAAATAAAGTCCTCTGTCTGTAGCAGGGAGTGGCCGCTCAGTGGGAACGGGAGAGCTGTGTGTGTGCCTGTCCTCTGCATCAGAGCTCTCACCCCAGCGAGCCGACAGGCAGCTGCTCATAGGGGAAAACAGTGTGTGTGTGTGTGTGTGTGTGTGTGTGTGTGGTACAAGATCATGAGGACACACACAGCGAATAAATAAAATAAGGTGATTCATTCTCCAAAAGCAGCACAGCTCATGTCCGCCTTTATTTACCTTAGGATCCTCTGGAGGTTTCTTTCTGTTAAAAGGGGGTTTTCCTCTCCACTGTCGCTAAATGCTTGCTTAGTATGAGGATTGCTGTAAAGTCACTGACACTAGTCAGTGACTTGAATGCAATTTGCTGGGTTCCTTATATAGGAAACATTTTTTCTGATTGGCTTAATGAACTGACCTGGATTGGAATGTTTATTATGTGAAGTGCCTTGAGACGACTCTTGTCGTGATTTGGCGCTATATAAATAAACTTAATTGAATTGAATTATGGAGGACACCGCAGACTTTTCCGTGTGTATTAAACGCAGGGCCCATGGGCTCAGAGATTAGCCCCACCAAACCCCGACCGTACCGACGCTAATGTGTAGCGCCTTATGTGCGTCTGAACCCACTGAGCGTAGTGGAAGGTACCAGGCGGCGCCTCTCTACGCAGCTCCTCGTACTCCAGGTGGACGCCTGAACGCT
>SSNQ01034666.1:1046659-1057100 GCA_006942095.1 Nothobranchius kuhntae
GTACAAGATCATGAGGACACACACAGCGAATAAATAAAATAATGTGATTCAGGCCCTGTCCACACGTAGCTGGGGATCTGCCAAAACGTAGATATTTTTCTACGTTTTGGCCTGTCATCCACACAAAAACGGAGTTTTTTTCACACGAAAACGGATCTTTTTAAAAACTCCGGCCAAAGTGAAGATCCGCGTTTTCTCCGTTTTGGGTGTCTGCGTGTGGACAGACAAAACATGAGTTTTAAGGTCCGCAACGTCACTTTCCGCGACAAAAAATGCTGACATCACGTGTGCGACCTGTGTTTACACTAGCCGACAGCATGGATGCCCTCAGAGCTGCGCTCGCTTTATCAATTGTCCAAGCGCTTTCTGCTTGTTTGTTTTTGCAAGCGGAATGACTGCTCCTTGCGGAAGACCACAGACGAAGGATGAGGTTAAGACCGGGGGAAGTACTGCCGCTTACAGGTCTGGCATAGCCTTAACAACGTATTTATCCAGGTACGTGTGGACAGAGTTTTGTTTTAAAACGAGGTGGTGTGGATGCAAGTTTTTGGAGGGGCGGATATTCGTTTTTAAGAAAACCCGACTACGTGTGGACTAGGCCTCAGTCTCCAAAAGCAGCACAGCTCATGTCCGCCTTTGTTTACCTTAGGATCCTCTGGAGGTTTCTTCCTGTTATAAGGGGTTTTTCCTCTCCACTGTCGCTAAATGCTTGCTTAGTATGAGGATTGCTGTATAGTCACTGACACTAGTCAGTGACTTGATGCAATTTGCTGGGTTCCTTATGTAGGAAACATTATTTCTGATTGGCTTAATGAACTGACCTGGATTGGAATGTTTATTATGTGAAGTGCCTTGAGACGACTCTTGTCGTGATTTGGCGCTATATAAATAAAACTGAATTGAATTGAACTGAATAATGGAGGACACCGCAGACTTTTCTGTGTGTATTAAACGCAGGGCCCATGGGCTCAGGGATTAGCCCCACCAAACCCCGACTGTACCGACGCTAATGTGTAGCGCCTTATGTGCGTCTGAACCCACTGAGCGTAGTGGAAGGTACCAGGCGGCGCCTCTCTACGCAGCTCCTCGTACTCCAGGTGGACGCCTGAACGCTGAAGCCTACCGAGGTGAGCCAGCAGTTCCTGGGGCCGCATGGACTCTGGTCCCGGGACGTGGATGGATGAGTCTTCCAGGGGGATTCCCACCAGCTCGTCAACAGGGTCCACTCTGCCGTTCTGACCCGCCAGAAGCTGCTGGTTCCAGCTGAATGAGTCCAGAGGCAGCAGGCCACCGAGGTGCTGGGGGAGGCAGTCTCTGGGGAGGTGCAGACGCAGCTCTGCCATCTTCACCATCTGAACCTGGAATCAGAAAGCATCAGCTCACACTGAATGCTGCTGCATGATAAGCTGTGCACAAGAACACCCTAGTGTAGTTCCATCAGGAACTATGTGCCTTCAGCCCTGCCCCCTTTAAAGATCCATAACCCAGGTAGCCTTCACCCAAATGTCACTGAATGTGAATATCTTCTTGTGTTAACCTCCAGGCCATCTGTCAGAGGTGTGTGACGAGAATGTGCAGCTCCCCTTACCCTCTCTCTGAGTTTTTCTTTGAGGAGCAGGCTTAGCAGGTTGTAGGGGACCCGGAACCAAACAGGAGCCCCAACAATCAGCACCTTCTTCAGCCTGGCAGGGAACGCCCCCTGGTGGACACAAACGACACAGCTCATCATAGCATCAGAAATCCAGGAACGAGAGAAACACACCAATCTGATTTTCTTATCTGTCCATCATCGTCTTAAAACACAAACAGACCATAAACAAGTCCTGCTTGGTGCCGTCTTGTATCTACAGAAGCAACTGAGACCAGTTCACCTGCTGCTGACTGACTGGACATATACTATCAACCCTTTAAAAAGAGCAAACATGGAGGTAGCGGCCCAGGAAGCTCACACAGCTTCTAACACTAACTCATCTCCAATGTCGTGTTGTTGCTTCTGTTTCCTTCTACAACTTGAGTCACACCTTCAGTAAGTTGAGGATCTTCTTGCTCAGGTCAAGCTCAAAGTTAGTGTAGTTGGAGCCAGCCATGTCGTAGATGAACACCAGGCCGTTCCTCTGGGTCTCAAAGCTGAGGAGCACAAACCTTCAACAGTAACCAAACTCGACCGAAGGACTTCCCACATTACCTTTGAATACATGAGTGATGACACAGCATTAAGTTAAAGAGCACCTTTCAACAGCCCGGTCCAGGAGATAGAAGAGGGCCTGCAGCACCACGTGGTTGCCCGTCTTGTTGGGATGATGAAGTTTAGCTGTGTACAAAGCGATGGATGCTCCTGAAGGGTCACGCACGCTCTGGAATGACACAAAGTCCTTTCATCAGTGTCCCTGCTGTCAGTGTGACTCCATTAAACCGAATTTATCAGCTGTGTGATAGCAGCTTCTGTTTCTGTTCAGGAAGAAAACGCCTGAAAATTTAACACAAGGGGGCGCTTCAGCTCATTTTCCAGTTTTTGTAGAAAACATAAAGGACCGTGAACTACTTCAGCAGGAGGAATGATTATATTCCACAAAAAAGGCCATGGGCTGCAATGGCTTAGCTGAGCTAAAGAATGGCTGCAAGGATCCTGAGAGTCAGAACCTCTGAGCAAAGACACACCAGAACTGTCGTTTGTCAGTAAATAAGCCCGTCCCTGTTGTCCAGCACCAGAGCTAAAAATACTCTCAGACAGGATATGAATCCTGCTGCTGAGGCTGGAGAAGTCCAACGTCAGATGGCAGGATGTGAAGCATCAATGCTACCGCGCGTGTGCGTGCAAATGTGATGGGAGGTACAGAGCTAAATCTTTCTGGAACAGGAAACACCCACAGATAAGTAACACCTAGCATGACCCACGGTTTGAATTCTAAATGATAAAAATAAGTTACTTCATTAAAGATTTAAATGAGGGTGGAGTACTAGCACCATCAGCTAGTAATTCCCTAGGTTTGCAGAGTTTATCTAGTCTTCCATGAAGACACTTAAAAGTAATAGATTTATTTTAATTGGTTCATGAAGGACAGAAGATCTGGGGCTTCATTTATAAAACTTGGTGTGGAAGCTTTTCTAGAAGACTACTCAAAGCCAGGGTACACAAGTTAAAAATGTTAAATAACCTTCAAATTCACCCTCTGACCTAATTTTTCAGACCGAAAACAACGATTGGTTGAGGTTTTTAGACAAATCCGAAAGAACCACTTTATTAATTTTTTTCTGGTATTTTTTAAAACTCCACAATATCTTTATAGCTATGCTACATTAGCATGTTGTTAAGAGGCATGAAAAAAAAACATTTGAAGCTAATTTGTTTTCCAAATTAGGGAATACAGCTTTAAAACCAGACTGGCATTTTTCCAATATGTAATTTCCCATTAAATACTCTGTCAACTGAGAGTAAGTTACCTTCTCCAGTACTTTAGAGATAAAAGGAAGTCTGGAGATAGGTCAGTAAATGAGACACTATCTAAGAGGAACAGTTAATTTATCCCAAAAGGGCTTTGAGGGAGGAAATATTGTTAATCATATCGAACAAATATCAGACCGCCTGTCTGCGATTTCCTACTGGAACAAGAAGGTTTAAGAAAACCCAGACAGCTGCACCTCGGGCCCGGCTCACTGCCCTGCAGGGTTTTATGCGTTTATTCATTTAGGAGACGCTTTTATCCAAAGCGACTTACAATTTATAACCTATAGGGCATGTTGTGATGTTTTGGTTTATAATTTGATGAACACTGGAAGTGTCTATCACCTACACACAGATAATGCAACATAAGTCATTTGAAGACATACATATGAGTGTGGCAGGGGTTTCCCCCACAAATCTTGCTAAGCCCACCATGTTTTTGCAACAAAAAAATACCAGGAAGTTTTAAATCATGATTAATATGTGTTGTTATAAACCATTTATATACTTATTTATGTAAACTGACAATACTTGTCAATATAAGGATGTTACAATTTGCAGTTGTGTATGCCTCCATTACACTGCAGAGATGCTACTGACTTCACACAGATATTGGATCTGCTTTTTTTTTTTTTATTTTTTACAATGTACTGTCCAGCTGTGAAGCTTTCAGAATTGATGTATGAATGCTGAAGACAAGCCTTACAGTTTTTCTCTCACAGGTGGAGCGTTATAGCTTCTGGTATAATGCCACACCTGATACCAAAACTTCATTAGAAATGTTTTCGGTGGTTTTAAATCACAACGGACGTGGAGGCAGAAGTGAAAAAGAAAGGGGGAGAGAAAGGAAGTGGTCGTGGTGGTGGGGGGTTAAAAAAATAAACCAATAATGAACAAGTATGTATGTCTAGAACTGCAGAAAGAGAGAGAGAAAAGAGGACACAAAAATACAACAAAACCAAAATATCATTGCACCCACAACAGGAGGATATATAACAGTAACCATTTTCACTGAAAGGCACACGTTAAACATTCTGTGCATTAAGTGCCAACCAAAGCCTTAGGTCAGGTGTTTAAAATGCCCAAGTCCATAAAAGTGAGAGCATCATGTGAGCATCTGTGTGCATACATGCGCTTGTGTAACATAACAATTTTGATATAAACTCAAGATATTCTTAACATACTCCTTCTTGTAGAGGCATCCGCCATATTTAGCGTCAGCTAACCATTTAGGATTAAAGCAGCTGGTTCAATGTTCATAGTCATGGCTTAGGCCCACAGGTGGTTGCTCCAACGACGTGCCAACTCGCACTTGCTCTGCGTCATCATCAAGCCACCACTCGATCAGCTCAAGGGAGATGCACTTCCTGCGCCTATCGTCTCACCATTTAAATTTTAAATGTTAATTTGGTGCATTAAAATGATTTCAAATAAATAAGTGACACTTAGCCTGTAAAGCACTGGGGAACACCCTGTGTAGAGTGAGGTGTGTGTGTGTGTGAGTCAAAGTTTGACCCATTTTTCCATAAAAAATTTCTTTATCAAATCTCAATTTGTGTAGAAAATAACTTTTGCAGTTCTCAAACTTTGTGTGTGTAAACCACTTTAGAAATTAAGCACCTGGGCTCTTCTCTCTCTACAAATAGCATTTTTTTGGGTTGTGCTGTTATGAATCTGATGACCCCCCCCCCCCCCCCCCCCCCCACACACACACACACACACACACACACACCACCACCCTGGCCTCTTTATATAAGTAACAGTATCAATAAATAACAGAGTCTGAATATAAAACGCGGAGTTTAGTAACCTGACCCAAAACCTTGTGTTGAAGCCACAGTGGCGTGCATGACTTACCAACACCGTGAACTTCCCACTCAGCAGTTCTGAGCGTAGCGGCTCCTCGTGAGGCTGAAGTCTGACAATTCCTTCTTTAAGACGTGTTTCCTGAAGAAAGCAAATGACAGCAGGTGAGGAGGGTGGGGGCTGGAAAATCAAATTCTTGTCTGAGAATAACAGATTTTCAGAGAACTTTACCCTCAACCTTACTTTAAGTTTTTAAGACCAACACATCTTGAATGAGTTCATGGCAGGCTTGGTAAGCCAGCATCCTTCCTAGCCTTCGCCATATTACTCGCATTATCCCGTAGGATAACGTGTACGTTTTGCTTTGGGAGCCCCCGTTTTGGGAACATGTCTGTGAAAGCTTTAGAGATGGCAGCCACCATGTGTGATCCAGGAAACTCCTGTGAGTGAAGCGTCACTCTCCTCAGCTCAAACGTTTGATCAATAAACTGTGCAGTTAGACTCAGCATCGATATGGTACTCACACTAGAACTCCAAATGTCATTCGTAAAGCCGACTGACACGATGTTGTCATCCTAGAAAAGGCTTTGGATTTGACTGTATATACAGTGATATAGCTCCGACAGGCATTCGTCAGTGAAATATTTACGAGTAGGCAGCTTGTAGCTCAAAGCAGTTAATGAGGCGTTTAAACCCGATATCTTTGGCAAGCGGCTGATGGTCAAGGCATATTAATTCCATGACCTTATGACTTAGTTCTTTCTTTTTGTTGATGTTGCTGCTGCACGTTGCTTTTCTCTCTCCGCCTTAGCAGCAGCCAAAGTTGTAAACTCGGTGTACTCCTTGGTGTGAGAAACTTTCAAATGTCATATCAGGTTTGTTGTGTTGAAATTCTTTTGTAGCATTCCTACTTCTCTGAGCTACTGGTTTTTACTCCCCTGCAGTCTCTGAGGTCGGCTGATAGGATGCTTCTGGAAGTCC
Organism: Nothobranchius kuhntae; assembly: GCA_006942095.1. Classification (NCBI taxonomy): domain Eukaryota; kingdom Metazoa; phylum Chordata; class Actinopteri; order Cyprinodontiformes; family Nothobranchiidae; genus Nothobranchius; species Nothobranchius kuhntae. The sequence continues at coordinate 1,052,889 of SSNQ01034666.1, forward strand.
CTGAAACAAGACGTAAGCTCAGAGGTGACAGGGCTTTCTCTGTAGCGGCCCCTAGGCTCTGGAATGAGCTGCCTTTGAGCATTAGGTCAGCCTCTTCACTGTCTGGTTTTAAATCTCTTTTGAAAACCTATTTTTATGATTTGGCTTTTACTCAGCATGAGAGTCTTTTTTAGTATTTCTTAGTGTTAGTTCTTAAGCTTTAGTCTATGCATTTTTATGTTGTGTATTGTTTTTTAATGTTTTAATTTCTGTGAAGCACTTTGGTCAGTTTTATACTGTTGTAAGGTGCTAACAAATAAAGCTGCCTTGCCTCGGCGTATCTCTTTGCGCACACGTTGCAAACTGCAAATTCGTTGTCCTTTTCGGACACATTGTAAAATTTACAAAGACCTCCACCTACACAAGAACTTGTTAAATGATTAATCTGGAGCAGTGTCACTTTAGCATGATGCTAAATGAAAGCCACCATATTCTTTAGTTCTTTAATGTGGTTCTGGTTGTGGTTAGAGCCAGACGGTGTCCTCACCCTGTAGCTGTGGAACAACTCGATGGCACGGAGGACGTCAAACTTGCGAGCCATGAGGAACTTGACGGCCAAATCCCTGGAGAGCGGCGACACGCTGTGCTGACTGGTCCATTTGTTGATCTCTTCTAGAAACTGGCTGGTTGCCTGAAACAGACCAGATGTTACTCATAGATCTTCATCTGTGTGTTTGGTGCAAACATGCTAATGTTTGGCATGTTTGGGGCAGGACAAGAAGTCTGGGAATTCCCAGTTCTCAGGCATGCAAAACAATCCCATGAGCACTAGGGATGCACCGATGGATAGGCATTTGATCGTAATTGGCCGATAGCGCCCTTATTGGTTTTGATCAGAGTTTTCAAAATAGATCAAAGCAGACCGATCAGGTAGGGTTGTCACGGTAACCAGTGTAGCGGTAAACCCCGGTAAAAAAAAAGTTGACAATAATAATAACCGTCTTGTTTTAAAAAAATCTATATTATCTCGGTGGACTACCGTGGCTGCGGTGTCGGCGCAGTGACCCTTACCAGCCACCGTATCATCAGCTGAAGTTGCCGGCGGCACATGCGCGCTTTGTTGTTTACAACCAAAACTTTCTTGAAGCTAAAGCTGAAATAATGGCCAAAGGAGGAGACGGCAGTGCTCAGGAGGACATGTTTTATCCGTCGAAGAAGACAAAGTCGGAAGTACGGGCATTTTTTGGATATTTGAAGAATGCCGAGGGACAGTTGATAGAAGATGGCTATCCTGTTTGCAGCACGTGCAGAAAAAAGTGTCTGTGAAAGGCAGCAATGCTTCAAATCTCATGACACATCTGCGTGACCATCACCCACAACTCGTCAACGCAAGGCAAGCTAACGTTAGCGTTTTAGCTAAAATGCGTAATCCGACGATTTGGGTTGAGGGAGAATGCAACGAGTCACTATATAAAGCAGCCGCAGCGCCGCTACCTGCATATAAACCGTGTCGCGGACACCCCCATGTTGAAATGACGCCATGCATTACGGGGCTCCCAGGGGCAGATAAGAGTTGGTCTCTCTCAGAGAATAATTATGAATTTAACAACGATTACTGCCTGATGACATTTTCCCACATCTGCAAAGCTCACTGGAAGGACACAAACCGAGGACAATATTTTCCTGATACAGGGTTTATTACTCAAGTAAGGGTAAAAAAGTATCTGATTAGAAGGCTACTTGAGTACTGAATATCATCTGATCTAATATTTTTAAAATGATGACATCAAACAGACATAAAATAAGAAGTTATGGGCAAATATTGGTATTTTAAAGACTAAAGGGGAAAAATGTAATCAAATAAACAACATAATTACAAAATAACACATTTTAGGCTAAATTTAGACACAAACTGAGGACAATATTTCCTGATATACAGGGTTTATCTAATTGTGAAAATGTAGCACGTTTAAAAAAAAATATACCACGATAATACCGAAAACCGTGGTAATTTTGGTCACAATAACCGTGAGGTTAAATTTTCACACAGTGACAAACTTAATACAGACCATTTTAGATTAGGTTGCATTTCCTTTATTCCCAGATTATGTAGTTTGTAGCACTCATTATAATGTTGTAGAAAATTTCTGGCCAATCCACGTGATCGGTATTGGTGATCGGTATCGGTGATCAGCATTCTTTGATATCGGTATCGGTGATCGGCAGCAAAAATCCTGATCGATGCATCCCTAATGAGCACTAGGCCTGAAGACAAGATGCTACTGTATCTGTCCTCGGCTGCAGCCCGCAGCGCACTGCTCTGTTCAAACGCTTTAGCATGCAGGCCATGAGGGGCGGCACCTGACAGGCCTAAGGCCTGTTAATATGACACGTGTGTGGGAAGGATAACAGTGATCAAACGGTCAACAGTCTAGATCTAACAATGGAAAATGATCAACTGGTCTTACAGTGACTGGTTATTGGGGCCAGTTGCTCATCTAACCCTAAAAATACAGACCCTCAGTATTATACCAACTCCATGATCAAATAGGCCAATTGGAGATGGGCTGCACATTGGACTTGCTACCATTCAGGTTTTATTGACCATCCGTGTTACTGTTCAGTGTTCATCAATGAGTGACAACATCCTCTGTTCTAGTTCTAGTGACCAAACCCAGGAGGAAAATAAAACAAGCAAAGATAAACAAGCATGTAGCAGAGAGATCTGATTATTCAAATTTAATTCAAGTAAATTACAGAAAAGGCTGCAGTCAGACTATCCAGGTGCACCTGTTCAGCTGAAGCTGCACCAGAGCATCAGAACCCAGAGCAGAGTTTGGGGACTTTGAGATTGGTGGCTACAAATGATATTCTCATGGGTTCAGATAAGAATGTTGTGTCTGTTCTAGTCTTGTTAGATCTCAGTGCTGCCTTTGACACAGTTGATCACAATGTTCTTTTAGAAAGGCTTGAATATGTTGTAGGGATCAAAGGTACAGTGCTAGGATGGTTTAAATCCTACCTGTCTGACAGATTTCATTTTGTAAATGTACATGACAAATCTTCTTCATACTCCAGGGTTACTTGTGGAGTACCACAGGGTTCAGTGCTTGAACCAATTCTTTTTTCTTTATATATATATATGCTCCCAATTGGTAAAATCATTAGACAGCATGGGATAAACTTCCACTGTTATGCTGACGATACTCAGTTATCCATTAACCCTGATGTAGTTACCAGTCTTCAGCTTGTCCAAAATGCTGCATCTAGAGTTCTGATGAGAGTTAAAGAGATCACATCTCTACTGCTTTAGAATTCCTACATTTGCTGCCTGTTAAATTCAGAATAAATTCTAAGACATAACATCAAACTTGTCAAACGTTATCAGACATTATTTCACTCTGCAAAGGATTTACAGATGCTAGGCGCTAGGGTTGCGTGATGGGATGCATTAATGAACCATCGATGATGGGCTGAGCTGTTAGTTATTTTTACAAGAGGCAATTTGTTCATTTATTTGTTTTGCCATGAGATAGCTTCTGTTAAAATGTTTTTAATTATTTGTAGCCCTCTATGTTTTTGATATCTATTGCTACTTATTGTCTTCTGTACGGTTGATGGCGGACCATCCGAAATTTAATTGCCATGAGCAATTACAAATAAAGTCTATTCTATTCTAAGTTTGTTAATGACTCATACAGGTGCGCAAATATTTTACACATTATGCACAGTGAACATCGCAGATTTCCATCAGCAGATCTGAGCATTTTCTTACAAAATCTCTACATCTTGCAGCTGACTGTGTGTGCAAGCAGCACGCTGAAGAGGAGTTCAACATTGTGCACAAAAGCAGTGACAAGTGGAAAGTGGAAACCCTTTTATCTTTCAGAGAGTCTGGTAGACTTTTGCTTATTTCATTTACAGAAATGATTTTATTACTTTGGCTGAAGGAGCACTCGTTATTCATTTCAATTCAAGCTTATTTATAAAGCGCCAAATCACGACAAGAGTCGTCTCAAGGACCTTCACACAGTAAACATTCCAATATACAGGTCATTAAGCCAATCAGTAAAAAGTTTCCTATAAGGAACCCAGCAGGTTGCATCGAGTCACTGACTAGTGCCAGTCTTTACAGCAATCCTCATACTAAGCAAGCATGCAGCGACAGTGGAAAGGAAAACTCCCTTTTAACAGAAAGAAACCTCCAGAGGATCCTGGCTCAGTATAAGCAGC
>SSNQ01034666.1:1063782-1092145 GCA_006942095.1 Nothobranchius kuhntae
TTAATTATAATGTGTGGAAAGTGAGGGGGACGTGCATTCATACTAGACAGCCAACTGGATAAGTTAGTTGAGTGTAGCAAACTAACCCTAACCCTATTTTATTAAACTTTATTTTGAGTAAAGTTTTATTTGTAAAATGTTTTTCTTTCTATTGGAATCACAAAATAAAGTTTATTAGTTCCAGTTGCATTGCGATGAAGTCTTACTTTGTTTTTGAAGGTCTTAAAAAGTCTTGAACAGGTATTAAATAAAGTTGATGAGTGATACAAAGCTCCAACACCAACTAGTGCACCAGTGGAAGTCCCGCTCTGACACCCAAACACAATCGTCTTGGTGATGAGCGCTTTCAGCACCTTCTTTTAATGTGATTTAATAAATACTTCAGTGAGATGTACTACTCTGTACCACACCAAATAGCTGCTAAAGTGTGAAAACATTTCTGTCACGTCTGCCCCTGCCTCCCTGACTGTGGCCTAGTCCACACGTAGCCGGGGTTTTTTTAAAAACGAACATCCGCCCCTCCAAAAACTTGCATCCACACCACAGCGTTTTAAAAACAAACTCTGTCCACACGTACCCGGATAAATACGTTGTTAAGGGCATGCCAGACCTGTAGGCGGCAGTACTTCCCCCGTTCTTAACCTCGTCCTTCGTCTGTGGTCTTCCGCAAGGAGCAGTAATTCCGCTTGCAAAAACAAACAAGCAGAAAGCGCTTGGACAGTTGATGGATCGGGTAGTGACAGAACGCAGCTCTGAGGGCTTCCATGATGCCGGCTAGTGTAAACACAGGTCGCACACGTGATGTCAGCATTTTTTTGTCGCGGAAAGTGACGTTGCGGACCTTAAAACTCCGGTTTTGTCCGTCCACACGCAGACACCCAAAACGGAGAAAACGCAGATCTTCACTTTGGCCGGAGTTTTTAAAAAGATCCGTTTTTGTGTGAAAAAACTCCGTTTTCGTGTGGATGACAGGCCAAAACGTTGAAAAATATCTACGTTTTGGCAGATCCCCGGCTACGTGTGGACAGGGCCTGTGTCTCTCTCCTGCCCTTGATTAGTCCTTATTGTTTTCACCTGCCCCTTGTTTACCTGCCCATGTGTTCCTCATTTGCCCTGTGTATTTATACCTCCCTCCTAGTATCAGTATTTGTCAGATCATTGTGTTTGTTGTCAGCGTTGTTTTTGTCCTGTCGTTCCGCTCTGTTATTAAAACCATTTTTACTTTATCCGAGCCTGCATTTTTGCCTCCGGGTCAGCTCCTCCACACACGGTCCGCCGTCATCCACACCCACAACGTGACAATTTCTGGTAAACATTTGTCGCATTCTGATTTATTTATTTGTCTTGAATGCTTGATTATTTAGTTGTTTTCTAATGAGTGTGACCACTCTCAGGACATTTATACCTTTACTTGAGGTTATACCTTTAACTTGGTTATTCAAATGTATGTAAGGCGCTTGTGCCTGTGTTCTGTTATTAAATATTTTCTGCTGACTTGAATAAAACTGTGAGAAAAATCGTGTATTTCATCCTTGTATAAAATGTAAAATGATCAGCTATAGTATTTCTGGATTCTGTTACATACTTAAATAATTTTGCGGAAAGTAACTGAAAGTAGTGTAACTCAGCTAGATTAATGAGACGGTAGTATTTATTACAAACATATTACATTGTTATACTATAACCAGTAATATGTATGACATATATGAAGTTGGTCCAACACCGATTATACTGATGAAATTAAGTTTGTTTTGTCTGGTTAAAACGGGTCAAATGGGATTCATGTGTTCTTTTCTGACAGAACAACTTCTGTGGGCTGACCAGAACCAGGACCAGCATCAGAAACAGGCCCAGAACCAGCATCAGAACCAGAACCAGGCCCATAGTGACCCTGCATTAGCATCAGCGGTGTGTTTCAACACAGAAGCCGACTGTGGTGCAACGACCAGGCCAATAACGCGCCTGAAATCGATGCGATGTTTCCGCTTTGCGCTCCGGAACATTTGGCAACAATGCCACAAAAGCGCACTGCTGTGGCGCACGCACGCAGGGTGGTAAAAGAAACGGAAAGAGAGAGCAGGAGCCTCCGCGCCCGGGCCTACCTGTTCCTCCTCCGCTGACAGAGTCGCTGCCATGATGATTCGGAAGTATCCCCCGTTTAAAGGAAATGAATTCTAGAAGTTGTCCTTGTGTCTCACAGCTGGAGACATGAGAGACGCTGCGTGCCCTCCTGCGATCCACACCGGCCTGTTAGCTTGAGCCCAGCGTCCAAGAGAGAGAGAGAGAGATCAGTAGCTCATTCACCGAACCCGCAGCTGTCCGGACTCCATGCAAGGAATTGCAAGTTTTTTTTTTTAGCTCTGACTCTGACTAGCTTGTCTTTATGCAGCCTGAGGCGCGCGCGCGCGCACTCACTCTCTCTCTCTCACACACACACACGAGCATGAACAAAGAGACTCTGTTGCCTTTCAATCTGCGCTCTGCGGAGCCCCCTGCTGGTCAGAACCAGAACCAGTAGGGTTTATATCCATATGTGTGAGAATCCCAACATTAGGAAACTGCTACGGTACTTGGACTTGGTGCAAGAAAAAAATAAATGATAAGCAAAATTAGAATTAAGAAATAAACATCATGAAATAATAATAATATAGGGAGGCAATAATTAGAGAAGCAGCTACTATACACAAGACAGTGTAGTGTAGGTTCTGGTTAGAGCGGGTCACTTCAGGTGCAGACGGGTCTACGTTTGTCTTTCATCAGTCCAACTGCAGAGGGGAAGAATCTGCTTGTCCAAAATGCTGCAGCTAGAGTTCTGATGAGAATTAAAAAGAGAGATCATATCTCTCCTGTCTTAGCTTCCCTACATTGGCTACCTGTTAAATTCGGAATAGATTTTAAGATCCTTCTTCTCACACATAAAGCTCTTAATAATCAAGCTCCATCATACATCAGTGATCTGATTGTTCCATACGTTCCTAACCGAGCACTTCGCTCTCAGACTGCAGGTTTACTGGTGGTTCCCAGAATATCTAAAAATAGGACAGGAGGCAGATCTTTTAGTTATCAGGCTCCTCTCCTGTGGAACCAGCTCCCAGCTTTAGTCCGTGAGGCAGACACCTTGTCTACTTTTAAGACTAGGCTTAAAACATTTGTATTTGACAGGGCCTATGGTTAAAATCTGATGTTAGCCTAGATCCAGACAAGTGGGGGAGTAGAGGGAGGTGGAGTGTACAGTCGGTAAAGATGACTCTCCCTTGCCCTGCCTCCAACATGCCTCCATCTAAAAGGCTAGGTTATCCAGAGTTATCTCTGTAGTTATGCTGCTATAGGCTTAGACTGCTGGAGGATACACTGACCACTTTCCACGCTAGACTACTTTCTTCTAAAATCTGCTCTTTAACTGTATTATTTCCTACTATTTTAGCTGTTAACTTTATTTTTTCTCTAAGTGTTTTTCTCCCCAGAAGAAGCTACAACGACGTTCTGCTGAGCTGTGGTGGCCTCATGGAGGGGGCCATCGGCAAGCACACTGCTGCTAACCACTTAAACATTCTCCCTCTCCTGATAATAACTTTTTACTCTCTTTGACATTGAATGTGCTACTACTAGTTCACCCGTTTATTTATAGATTCACTAGGATAAATACAATAAAGTTTATCCCTCAAATCACAATGTAACTATAGACACATTACTTGGTATATATGTTTTGTGTGTGGATGTGTGTGGGTGCGTCTGCTCTGTCTTCTTGTGGAGGTTCCTCCAGTCATTTCTCAGTGTTAGTATTATTTAAATATTTTTTCCACACGCTGGTTTATTATTTCATTTTGTTGCAATATTTTAAGATGTTTACTAACGGGTGCACACATTTAGTTATTTATCTTATACATAGTTTATTTGATCATTAACTATTTTCATTTGTATTCTGCTGAGATTGGACCAACTGGCAGAGAGAGAGAGAGAGAGGACACTTCCAGTGGAACTCCTGACAGGAAGTGGAACATTCCATCTGGCTGCTGGAAGCAGGGGACTTGATCATGAAAAAACCAGAAACCAGAAGTTCTGAAGCTCTAACTGAGTTTACCAGATTTAGTTAGGAAGCATTAGTTTAACTTTTTTGTGGTAGTTATTCTTTGTTGACTTAGTTTCCTAGGTTTATTTACTGTTTGTCTTAGTGTTTCCCCTGTCTCTCCCCTCCTCGTTGTCTGTAGGATAGCCTTTGTGCATAAATTCCCCTGTGTGTCTCAGCTTTGGGACCAGTCTTGTTTGTTACTTTTAGTTAAGGTTATTTTTGTGGCTATTTTTTTCCTTTGGGCCCGTTTTGTCTTGATTTTTGTTAATTATTTATGGAAATAAATAGAGAATATATTCTATTTATACCATTGTCCTGGAGTTTTACTGCTCGGTCCCTGACAGTTGGTGGCAGAGGTGGGATGTTCCAGTTAAAGGACATTGGTAAATAGATTCTCCCAATTTATTTATTTTTTCTTTTTATCCTGACAAATCTAAAATGAAAGGAACCAAATCTGGTAAAATCAAGTCAGCCCCTTCAGATAGAGAAGCACAGACAGAGGATGGGAGTGAGGACTGTGGAGCTGCTGCTGAAGAGGAGGATCATGGCAGAGAGCCAACAATATCCGACCTGGCTGGCATCCTTCAAGCTCACATTGGACGACAGGAAGCCCGTGAGGTACAGTGGGAGAAGGAGATTACACACCAGGATCAAAGATTTAAAGATCTTCAACACCAGTTCAGTCTGTTTCAGCAAGACTTTCAGGCCCAGACCTCTGCTGGCTTGCTACCTGTAGAGCCAGAACACGATCGCTTCTCTGCATGATTGGGGCCTGCAGACCATGAGAGGCCTCATGATGATGCTGATTGGGATGAGGTGGAACCAGAGCCTGCGCCACGCTGTTCAAAATCACGTGACTCAGTTTCTGTTAATCCTTCCTATAAAGAACCAAAATTGCAAAAGCTAAGGGAAAAGGATGACATTGAGCATTTATAACTTTTGAAAGAATAGCATGTGCATGTAGATGGCCGAGATCTGACTGGGCATTCCAATTGATTCCACTATGGACGGGTAAAGCCAGAAGTGCCGATGTACATATGGATGTGGATGCATCAGTGGACTATGATCATGTTAAAGCTGCTATTTTGCAGAAATATGAAATAAACAGTGAGACGTATCTTCTGAGGTCCCGTTCTCTCCAAGTTGAACCAAATGAGTCCCCCAGAGAACTCTATGTGAGACTAAAGGAGCTCTATGGGAAATGGGTCAGACCCAGAGGTAAGACCACTGATGAAATTATTGAAACCATAATCCTTGAACAGTATTTCCGAATGTTATCTCCAGAACTTCAAGTTTGGATCAAGGAGCGGAATCCAAGGGACGCAACAGAGGCAGTTTCTTTGGCAGATGCGTTTGTGGCAGCCCGTCGAAGGAACCAGTCATGGGGTTTGTAACGAACGGAATGACTCTTAGTTTTCCCTTCTACAGTTTGGATACAAAGCAGTTTTGAATCCACTTTTGAATGATCTTGTCGTCACTCTTGAACAGGAAGGGTTTTTTTTTGTTTTATGTGTAGGGAGAAACATTAAAGGCACACTACACTGTGTTATAGCAGATAATCTTGGTGCTCATTCAATTAGTGGACTAGTTGAAAATTTTAATGGGCCATACATTTGCAGATTTTGCTTGGGACATTCTTCAGAGTACCAGACGTGAAGTACCGTCTGGTGTGTTCCCACTTCGGAAAAAGGATTACCATGATTTACATGTAGAAACTGTCAGAGAAAATCCTAATCTAGCACCTTACTTTGGCATAAAGCGTTCATGTCCGTTAACTGATCACCTTAATCATTTTCATTTTGTCTCTGGATGCCCACCTGATATCCTTCATGACCTTTTTGAGGGGATTGTGCCAAGAGAGTTGGCATTGTGTTTTCAAGTTTTTTAAAAAAAGAACCATTTCACTTTGACTGTACTGAATGATATAATCAAATGTTTTCGATGTAAGGGCTCGGACAAAGTTAACAGTCCACAAGGAATCCCATCTAATTTTGCTGGTCGCAAATCAATAGGTGGAAATGCACATGAAAATTGGGCCCTAATACGTTTGTTGCCTCTCATTGTTGGTTCACATGTACCTGAAGGGGATCCAATTTGGGACCTTGTTTTGACTTTGAAGGATATTGTTGAACTAGTGGTTGCCCCTGGTCACACAGCAGAAAGTATAGGCTACCTTGAATTTAAAATATCTGAACATCGTGCAAGATATTCCTGATGAAAGACTGACACCAAAACATCATTTTTTGGATTACTACCCTGCATTAATAGAAAAATATGGGCCTTTAGTTGGTGTATGGACAATGCGCTTTGAGGCGAAACACCGTTTTTTTAAGCAAGTTGTGAGACACACCAATAATTTCAAAAATGTGTTGCTGACCCTTTCTACAAGACAACAAATGATGATGGCATATCACATGCAATCAACAGAGGTGAAACCTGCTCTGCGCATTACAAAAATATACAGAATGCCTGTTGATATGCTGCATCCAAACATACAGGAAGAATTGAGAGCAAGGTCACATCTTTCTTCTGCACAGCTTGCCAGCACCGTCACCTACAGAGGAACAAGATACACCACTGGATGATCTTGTTTTATATTCAACATGTGGATTACCGGACTTTGCTGAGATTATACAGATAGTTGTTTTGGATGATTGTGTTTATTTCATTGTAAAGTTACTTGCTGCCTGGTATGTGGAACATCTGAGATCTTTTCAACTGGAGCACAATGGCTCGTTTACAGGGGCTGTAAACAAGCTGTTTCTCCCCTCCCTGAAAACACTCATCAGGTGATCTAGGTCTCAATCACTGCAATCAGCTGCTGCATGAACACCTGTTTCCAATTAGTAGCACAGCATAGGTTTGGTGGCATAACTGAAGCGTCAGCCCTTGTGTCTCAGCCCCTCCGGGGTAAAGACTTACGTGTCTACATGCGCGTGTCCACAAAGCAGGTCCACAGAGCAAACAAACTCGACCCAGATGCTGCGCCATCGACACCTTGCAAAATGTGCTATTATCCTATACCTGTGATCACTGGCTTCAGAGGAAGGTCACACACAGCAAACCGCTTTTGCAACCTTCAAAACCTCCGCTCGCTAAAACAAACTCCCCCCGAAGACACCCAATTGTCTGTGGGACTGTGGAACTGCCAATCAGCTGTAAACAAAGCTGACTTCATTACATGGACGTAATTTTGGGGGGGGACAGGGGGACATGTCCCCCCCACTTTTTCCAAAGTCAAGTTTTGACCCCTGCACTTTTTACCATCCAAAAACAATATTACACTATATTAAATTGACTGGTTGAGCTCTAGGACCTAGCGGAAAGCAACCGTTTGTGTTGAAGCCGGTTTCCCATTAGAACATATTGTAAAGATACAACCCCCCCCCCCCCCGTGTCCCCCCCCACTTCTAAAGTGAAAATTACGTCCATGCTTCATTACCGCATATGCAAACCACCTTTCACTCGATGCACTGGCTCTCACCGAAACCTGGATCAAACCATGTGACAATGCTACCCCATCTGCTCTCTGTTATCCACACTTTCTCCCACACTTCACGTGCATCTGGCCGAGGTGGTGGAACGGGCATGTTAATTTACAATAAATGGATATACAGTCAGTTGCTACCCATCACTAAATACAACTCCTTTGAATACCATGCCATCCAGGTAACTGTACCAGAAAATTTCTTTTTGGTGTCATATATCGACAACCAGGTCAACTCGGAGACTTTCTTGATGAACTCGACACCCTGCTTTCCTCCATTTCTGAGCACGACTCTCCCACAATGGTCCTTGGAGACATGAATATTCACCTGGACAATCCCAGCTCATCAGGCTTCCTATCACTAATGTCATCATTTGATTTAAAACTAGTACAAAGTCCTCCAACTCACAAAGCTGGAAAAACACTTGACCTCATTTTCACCAGAAAATGTGCCATAGACACAATCTCTGTCACACCGCTGCATCTTTCCGATCATTACTTCCTCCATTTCAGAACAACTCTACAAGGGAGGTCCACTGCTTCCTCCCCAACGGTGTCATTCCGCCGCAACCTCCGCAATCTGGCACCCAACCACTTCTCCTCTCTGGTTGTCTCCACTCTTCCATCTCCCAGCACATTCTCTGCTTATGAAGTGAATGATGCCACCGAGTCACTCTGCTCCACACTCTGCTCTTGTCTTAACAACTTGTGCCCTTTAGCCACTAGACCTGCTAGATCCTCTCAGTCGCACCCTTGGCTAAATGATACCCTCTTTTCTCTACGCACCAATCTTAGAGCTGCGGAACGGAAATGGCGCAAAACAAAATATCCTGGTGATCATTTGAAAGTTCAGGAATTACTGTCCTCATTCTCTGCCAGCATCACTGATGCAAAGAAAGCTTTCTACACTGACAAAATTCTCAGCTCTACTGACTCTCAGAAACTATTTTCGACATTCAAAACTCTGCTCAACCCTCCGTCTCCACCTCCTACCAACAATCTATCAGCTGACACCATTGCCTCATTCTTCACTGACAAAGTGGCAGCTATAAGCAAACAGTTTACTCAGCTGGCCACTCCTGAACATTCACTACCACAAATTCCGTCAAGCCCAACCATCTCGGGCCCTACTGCTTAATTTTCCTCTTTTTCCCGTCACTGAGAAGTGTGTGTCCAAGCTTCTCACGTGCAGCCGCCCTACTACATGCCCACTTGACCCCATTCCGACTAAGCTGCTCCAAGCTATTGCTTCTACAGTAGCTGCAGCAGTCACACATGTGATCAACGCATCACTGACATCCGGTACATTTCCCACCTCTCTCAAGCATGCTCTGGTTAAACCGCTGCTAAAAAAAAACCCCCATCTCTTCCTCCAAATCATGTGGAGAACTACCAACCTATCTCTCTCCTCCCTGTTCTGTCCAAAATCATTGAAAGGGTGTCTTTCAAGCAGATCACAGAATACCTCTCACAATGTCTGCTTGACCCTTACCAATCTGGGTTCAAAAAGGGCCACTCCACTGAAACTGCTCTGTTAGCAGTGACTGAATCCTTAAAAGAAGCTAGAGCGACAGCCAAATCCTCAGTGCTTATCCTGCTCGACTTATTGGCAGCATTTGACACCGTCCACCATGGCTTCCTTTTGTCCACACTTTCTAGCATGGGCATTACAGAGAAAGCACACGCTTGGTTTGAATCGTACCTCACAGGATGATCATTTAGTGTATCTTGGCTTGGACAATCCTCTACCGTGCACCATCTTGTCACAGGAGTCCCCCAGGGCTCTGTACTAGGACCTCTTCTCTTTGACATATACACCACCTCACTGGGTGAGATCATTCGATCACATGGCTTCTCCTACCACTGCTATGCAGACGACACCCAGGTCTATCTGTCATTTCCACCGGACGACCACACTGTCTCTGCACGAATATCAAACTGTCTCTCTGACAAATCAAAATGAATGAAATCCCACCATCTCCAATTCAACCTCTCTAAAACTGAACTACTTGTCATCCCAGCAAAACCATCCATAAAGCACAATATCTCAATCCAAAATGACTTCCTATCTGTGGCTCCTTCAAAGGCAGTAGCTCAGGTGGTAGAGCGGGTTGCCTCATGATCGGAGGGTCATGGGCTCGATTCCAGCTCCCGCCAGGGGTATCCTGCTGTTGTGTCCTTGGGCAAGACACTTCACCCAACTTGCCTGTGTTAGTGGTGGTCAGAGGGGCTGACGGTGCCAAATGGCAGCCTCGCCATTTGTTGCATTGAAATTGGCTTTTCTTTTGATAATGTGATCTCATCTGGAAATGTGCTTAAGAACCTTGTTTTTTCCCTGTTCTCCATTATTCTTGATGTATGGTTTATCTTCAAATACTGTTATAAACTGACTAAATTAAATTATGTTTAGATTTTTCTAAAGGGAGAGAGAAATTTAACCCTGACCATTAATTTTTTTAAGTTGGGAGACATGGAGGCAAAGCTCCGTGTAATTATTGAGGACCACATCGAGAAGCTGGTTCTTCCACTAGAGATCCCACCAACGGTAGAGGGTCTGCAAAGGGTCTTGAAGGATACCTTTGGGATTTCAAATGACTTTACTTTTCAGTATTTTGACTCAAAATTCAATGAATACTTAACTCTTCACCGAAGTGACCAGATACATCATAAGGACACTGTGAGGGTTGTCAACACCCAGGTTGTCCTTACTTTGACACCACTTGATGAAAAATTTGGAAGCCCTCCTGGTCAACTGTCAACTGACTACGACTCATCATATGCTGAGTCAGTTGCATCAAATGCAGACTCTGCTGCAACAACATCTTCTCAGGACACCATTATTGTCAAAAGGCAGAAGACCACAGAACGATGTGAGCCATGGCCAAAGCAGTTCCCCATTCCACAGTTTGCACATGAAATTGAGATGTACCTTGAAAGAGCTGCAGAGGAGTACAAAAAGAATGGGACTTTCCTCCCTACTTCCAAAGTAAAGACTGACATTTAAGAGAAGTTGGCTGAAACTATCTTCACATTTACAGCCTATCCTTCAAGTGCACAGGTCAGTTGTGTTGCTGAGGCACTTGTGACGAAATACCCTTGTCTTAAAGAAACCTGGCTCTTTCTCCAGTTATTATGGCTGGCAACAAAGCAGCAAGTGCAAAATAGCAAATTATCATACAAAACTTAGAGGGTTTGGGGTTCCTGAGGTGACATGCAACGCCCTGAACCGCAAGAGCACGGGTGACCAGAAATCTGCAAAGAAAGTCAAAAAGCCTCGAAAAGCAGAGGTAAATTATCTTCCTCCATATCCAGCCGGATAAGATGAAGACAAACAAGAAGAAGAGAGCATTCAGTTACTCACAGAAGTCAAGAAAAGAGACAACAAAACAATGAAAGAAAAGATGGCTAAAACATTTGCCCATAGACGAAATGAAATAGTCAACCTGTCCCCCAGCATTGAGGACATCAAAGCCAGACGGCCAGCTTTTATTGAGGTGTTGCATGTAAGTTACAAATTTTGTCTGGGTATACCTTTTGGTTTCTGCAATATGTTTCAAATCCCAAATAATATTTAGGCTTTAATGTTTTGTTTTATTTTTGTCTTTCAATTCAATTCAGAAATACTTTATTAATCCCAGAGGGAAATTGATGGCTGTTGTAGCTCAGAATAATAACAATAATCAAGTCATCAAAGAGTTATTGTATATTACAATGGCTGCTGGTAGGAAGGATCTCCAGTAGCGGTCAGTGTTGCAGCCAAACTGAAGAAGCCTCTGACTGAAGACACTCTTCCGTTGTTGGACAGTCTTGTGAAGAGAATGCTCAGGGTTGTCCATAATTTTCTTGATTCTCTGGAGAATCCTTCTTTGCATTACCTCCTCCAGTGGTTCCACAGTCGTCCCCAGAACAGAACCAGCCTTTTTTATTAGGCTGTTGAGCCTTTTCAGGTCCCTGCTTCTGATGCTACTACCCCAACAGACGATGGCTGAAGAGATTACACTCTCAACAACACACTTGTAGAAGATCTGCAGCATCTTGCTACAGGCATTGAAGGACCTAAGCTTCCTCAAGAAGTGCAGTCTGCTGTGTCCTTTCTTGAAAACGGCTTCGCTGTTCTTTCTCCAGTCCAGTCTGTTGTCCAGGTGAACTCCAAGGTTTTTGTATTCCTCAACCACCTCCACTTCTTCTCCCATGATGGAAACATTGTTTGACTCCACCCTGTTTCTTCTGAAGTCTAAAATCATCTCCTTTGTTTTGTTCACGTTCAAGGTCAGATGATTGTTTCTACACCATGCCACAAAGCGCTCCACCAGCTCTCTGTACTCAGCTTCCTGTCCATCTCTGATACACCCGACAACTGCAGAGTCATCTGAGTATTTCTGTAGGTGACAGGTCTCCGATTTGTACTGGAAGTCTGAGGTGTACAGGGTGAAAAGAAATGGTGAGAGTACAGTCCCCTGTGGTGCTCCAATGTTACTGATCGCCTGGTTTGATGTGCAGTTCTTCAGCCTCACAAACTGTGGTCTGTTTGTCAGGTAGTCTTTAATTCAGGCGATAGTTGAGTCCCTCACCTGTGTCTTCTGGAGTTTCTGGCAAAGTACATCAGGCTGGATTGTGTTAAATGCACTGGAGACATCAAAGAACATGACCCTCACAGTGCTGCCTGCTTTGTCCAGATGACAGTGGATTGGTTGAATCAGCTGGATGATGGCATCTTCAACTCCAACTCCATGGTGATAAGCAAACTGCAGCAGATCCTGATATGTTCTAGTTTGCTTATTCAGGTGGTTGAAGAGGTGCTGCAGAATCCCACAGAGCTGCTCTGCACAGGTCTTCAGTACTCTGGGGCTAACACCATCTGGACCTGCAGCCTTGCTCCTGTTCAGTCTCTCCAGCTGCCTCTTCACCTGACTTCTAGAGACAGATAGGTGGGAGGGGCAGGTAACTGGGGCAGCAGCATCTCCTGACTTGGTTGAAGATAGATTTATAGAACCAGAAGAGTCCATGACTGAGTTAGAGGACAAAAGAGCTGGTGTGTGACAGGAAAATGTTGGATCTGAGGAGGATGGGATGTCTGATTGGCTGGGGACAGGCGAGGAGGATACTGGGTTTGTTCCTGAACTGAACCTATTGAAAAACTTGTTCAGTCCATTGGTTGTGTCCAGGCTGCCATCTGTGCAATCTTTCCTCTGCTTGAAGCCTGTGATCTTCTTCATCCCTGACCAGACATCTCTGACAATGTTCTTCTGTAGTTTGTTCTCCAGCTTCTTCCTTTATGCCTCCTTGTTGTCTCTGTCATGTTCTGTGTCCCTTTGTTCCCCAGCCCCTTCTTGTTCCCACTCCAGGCTCTCCTCTAGTGTCCTCCTAGTCACTCCCTGGTTTTCCTAGTTGTCTTTAGATTAGTCCTCTTCACCCATCTGGTTATTAGTGGTTTATTTTCGCCCTCTGTCTTTTAGGTTGAGTTAGATCCATGTTTTATAGGTTCATGTTTATCTGCCCTCCTGCCAAGCTCTTTCTCTGCCCATTTAGTTAATTGATTCCACCAGTTTCTCCTCAGCTCACACTCCTCACACCTGTCACCTGTTTACCTGATTACCTCCCTCTGTGTTTATAAGCCTTGTCTTGTCATTCTGTGTTTGATGGTTCATTGTCTTATGGCAGCGTTGTTTTGTCCCCAGTCTCCAGTCTCTAGTCTCTAGGTCTGCTCAGAAGGTGAGCTTTTGGTTTTTTGGTCTGAGTTTAGTTATTAGGTTTTGGCTTTCTCCCCTTGGATTTTTGGTTATCTTCCTAAATAAAATATTTTACTTTTTCAACCGCTCCTGCCTGTGTGTTCTGGATTTTCTGCATCTTTGGTCCAAACCTCCTGCTCTCACCGTGACAAAACCCTGGACCCAGCAGGATCTACAGCTACACCAAGACCACAGCACCCGGACAGATCCGTGTCAGTCTGGACTTTTGCCAAGGAGCTGCAACGGACATTCGGCCATAAATGGTCTCCCCCCAGCTGGGCGGAGCTCCTGGACAAGTCCCTCTTTGTTGGCACCCGGCTGGCTGTGTGTCCTCCGGGGGTTGGTCCTCGTCGTAGGGAACGTTTCCTGGCATCCTTCCCAGAGACCTCGTCCCCGCCGTCTGCGGCTCCACCTCCAGTTATTCTGTTCCAGCCTGTCCAAGAGGCTCTTCCCCTGGGCCGGCCTGTCCAGATGTCAGAGCCCAGTCCGGCGGCTCCAGCCAAGGAAGCGGTCCCGTCTGCAGCAGCTCCTCCTCCACTCCAGAAGTCGGCGGTCCAGAAATCAGCGCTTCCGGACCAGAAGTCGGCGCCTCCGGGCCTTCTGATCTTAATCTTCAGTTGCTTCTGTATACTCCTCAATAATTCCCCGTCTCCCTCCTTGAAGGGCTCTTTTTTTCTAACTTAGATTCTTCAGTTCACTGGTGATCCAGGGTTTGTTACTAGTAAAGCATTTACACAAGTATAGATTTCACAGAAGGCATGAACACTGTGAAAAACATACTGCAAAAATAGCCCAACAGCAAAAGACCGGACAAAGAAGTGATCCAATTATTAGAAATAAATGTAAGACAGAACGATTTTGAGTTCAACAGCATTTTTTTCCCCTTCAAATCAAAGGCATGGCCATGGACAAAAAGTTTGCACCAGCATATGCCAAAATTTTCATGGCTCAATGGGAGGCGGAGGCACTTCACCAATGCTTCAAAAAACCTCTACATTATTTTCAGTATTTAGATGATGTTCGGGGATTTGGACTCTCTCACAAGAGGACTTTCATCTGTTCCTCCAGACCCTCAACATACATAAGCCATCTATTACACTGAAGTCCAACATCAACACTAGCTCTGTGGATTTTCTGGACACGACAACATTTAAAGGGCCATCATTTACAACCACACACAGGTTAGATCTCAAAGTTTACTTCAAACCCACAGACACACACGCCTTGTTATTTAAATCCAGTTATCATCCCAAACATACATATGCAGGTCTCATCGAGTCGCAATTACTCAGATTCCATAGAATCTGTACCCAAAAAGAGGATTTCCACGAAGCCACTAGACCTCTTATTTTCTGCTCTTACCCACAGGGGATATTCCAGATCATTCCTAAGAGAACGCAAAAGCTCATTTTTAGAGTCCTAACCTCTCAACACATCACCTATGTTACCGCTCGCGATGACGTATTCCACCTCAGCGGGAAGATTCATTTACAAGACTAAAAATAATTTCTCCAAATTCCAATTGGACACTTCTCTATTCCCAAATCATAGAATCAATGCAGCTTATAAAAGAAAACCCAATTTGAAGGACCTTTTAGTCAAAGCAAAGATTAAACCCCTCAAAAAACAAAAGGTCAAAGGTCAAATGGGTTTCTTTAAACAACTACGCTGGGTTCAAAATAGGTCTGACAAAACTGTTTATTCAGTTAGACCGGTGGGTGATGCAAAATACAAAAACTGTGTCTACCTCATTTCATGCAAGGTGTGTAACATCAGTTATGTGGGTGAAACATCCAACACTTTACTCACCCGCTTCACCCAACACCGCTACAATATTACCAAGCACAAACCCCACTAGCCAGACATTTCATTCACCATGGTTGGGAGGCTCTCACAGCTTCTGTCCTGGAATCCAACCCCAACTGGTCCACAGCACAGCGCAGAAGGACAGAAAGAATATGGATCCACAGATTAGGAACTTACACCCCAGGAGGTTTGAATGAAAGATAAAATCGTGATCAGCTCCGGCAGCAGAACTTTTTTCATCCTAATCTTAAACCCAACACTAAGCACAAATACTTACCTAACAAGCTGAAGAGGGATTCCAGTGGCCTGATGAAGACCGAAGAGGGTCGAAACGCATAGCCAAAGTGGGATGGGGGCAACTTTAAAAGCAGAGAGGAGCAATTCGAATGCCAATTAATTGAAGGTTGTCACGATACGAGGATGGTAGGACCCAAAATGCAGGAACCCAAGATGACACGAGGCAGGAGATATTATAAGAAAAATCCTTTATTTTGAAGGAAGAACCAAAAGAATAAATCCAAGGCAGGGAGCCAAAAACCCAAAAACTAGAAATCAAACTGAGAAACGAGAAGCACAAGTAATACTAGAGAGGAGGAACGCTAAGACTGACAGAATTACCACAATACACTGGGAGGAACAATTAGGGAAACAGGAAGCAGGTGTGTGGAGTGAGGGCTGGAGGGAAGGCAGGTGACAACAATTGTCTAAATGGGGAAACAGAACCAGAGGAGGGCAGATAACCCTAAAACTATAAAACACAAAACTAAACCTAAAGACTGAGGGAAGGACTCACACACACTGACACACACATACACTGAACTGGGGAATGGACACACACACACGCACACACACACACACAAACACCAAGCTGGGGACAAAGCGGCTGGAGCTACACCCGGAGGGCTGGGGATGACTGAATGGCTACAAACAGAAGACACATAAATGAGATGCAGACAAAGGACACATGAGGGCGCTATGAGACACAAAAGGGGAATCTAGAGAGGGATGGAGAAACATCAGGAGACACATGAGGGAAGACGCAGACCATGACAAAGGTAAGGGAATGAAAGAAGGATTAATAAAAATCATAATTCATAATTCAAAACTGAATTCAGTTGTTTGGGGAGCGCTCGTGTGGGGATAGCCCGAGCATGTTTTGGTGGACTAAACGCCAGGACTGCATGTGCATTCAAGGTTTAAACCTTTTATTCTAAACCTAAACCTGGCCTCCACTCTGATAATGAATTGTGCATGCAGGAAGCCCCCACAGGCTGATTCTATCTACCAGTTTGAGGCTCCTGCTAATGGTAGGTGTGATTTTGATCCAGCCAATCAGTCAGCATTGGGCGTGTTTGATCAGTTAGGCTAGAGGCAGACCACCTTGGGAAAAGGGCTGAAAAGATGTCCGGTTGCATGCAGGAAAATCCAAGGCTACCTAAATGAAAACACTACCAGCCCGGTCCAGGTGGAGTACGGCCAATGCTAGTGTGTAAGTGTCATATGTGTCTTGCCCTGGGAGCAAAGATCAAACCTACGACCTTTCAATTACTGAACAATCTTCTCAACCTCCTGAGCTACTGCTGCCCTAAAGTTGTACTAAAAGTAGAAGTGTTGTATGATCAAGTTCTGATTATAGGGATGATTTATTTATTTTTACTTCGATTAGAACCAAAAGGCTAGAGGTAATGGAATGGAATGATTGAATTTAAATGTGTTCCTGATGAAAGCCTGGATGGTTGTTAAATAAAACATTGTCTCAGTGGTGCAACCCAGAGCCGGATTAACGCAAAGGCAAAGTAGGCACGTGCCTAGGGCCTGATTGGCTGGATGAGGCCCAGACAGAGGGACAGAATTAAAAATTAATTAATTTAAAATTACCGTAAATCCTCTAATACAGGCCCGGGCCTGTATTAGAGGATTTACGGTAAATGTACAAATCTCCTATGATATAATTTGTGGATAGGACTCCTATCTACAGTTTATGTCAATATTTATTAATTAACTAAAAATAGTGATAATGTTTATCTTAACCATAGACCGTTACATTAGCGACGTCACATTAACGCCAACCCATGATTGTATTCTACAACTTGGGCGCCACCCAATTAAGGACGTCAGAGAAGCGGTCAGTCAGAGCGGGACACAACAAAGCTAGCAGGTGTTTTTGAGTAGGCTAACTTTCACGAAGCTTTCGGGTGCGGCAAAACGTAAAAAGAAAAAAAAATGAAGAGGAACAAAAGAAGAGACAGCGGGGGCTTTACAGAAGTTTCTGTCGGGCTGCTCGGGCAGCCGTCCGACAGCAGTGAACCTGCTCGAGTCAGCAGAGCCAGAGGCCGGGCCCAGAGCAGACACAGCCCGAAGATGCGGCGGAAGATGCTGTAGCACCAACGCCGTCACAGAAGGATGAACTGGAAGAACAGCAGCCAGCCAGAAGTGAGCCCAATCTAGTCTTACAGCAGGAGCCTCTAGACCCAGAAAGGGTGTTAACAAGCTACATCTGATCCTGCAGTGGTACATAACCAAACTGATGACAGGATGCGTGAGTACTTTGCACTAAACCATCCCTCTCAAAATATTGCATATTTCTCTGTATCACAGAGGAAATCTGGAGACATAAACCGAAGCTTAACCAAGGAACATTTCTTTAGACGTGTTTCTGCTGTGACTGAGGTCCTGTGATGCTGGAAGGCCGAAGATTATCCCGGAGTAGAGAATGCTAAATGGTTTCCTTGGTAAGTGTTGCTGGTTTTATTAATTATTTTAAATAATTTTATTAATGTTCAAATAGCAAAACAAACAATAAGTTCACATTCAGAAAATTCACACAGAATTTCTGATTCAGCAGAGGCAACAGCCTGAATGAGCATAAAGCAAGATCAAAACTTAAGATAAAGTTTTCATTTTACTAAAATACTTTCTTTTAAAATTATAGATTGTATAAAATTTATACTGTAATAATTTAAGCTGCTTGTTTATAGTTTGTTTTTGCACCTTTAAAACATGCTTCAGTCAATTCAAATGAATCTATTTCTTCTTGAATGTCTTTCCACCATCATGTGATTAATTTGTCAACATTTATAAATGTTGTAAGCTATTGTATTTAGCAGAAAATCTTTTAAATTAAATGTGTTGATTAAATGTAAACAGAGCAAATAAGATGAATATATTTGCTCTGTTTACATAGTGTAATGACACCTAGTGGTTATTTACTGGTACCGTCTTGACATTGACACTCTCAATGGATAAGATGAGGATAATGTATTAGCATTTAATACAGCTGTGTAATGACGTATAATTAATATCAAAAAATTGTCTGATAGAATGTTTTACATACAACACATGACTTATTTTGGCATACAAACAACCAATTTGTAACCAAAGACTAGGCTATGTAAAATGTGAATGTACTTTTATAAGTAACTTTGGTAAGTTTCAGATTTCAATTCATTAAATAACATCGATGGGGGGGGGGCATAAAATACAGCCTGCCTAGCGTAGTCCTTTTATTTAATCCGGCTCTGGTGCAACCTGATTGGGTATCAAAAATGTATAAAACAGAACTAATGCTAATTAAAATATTTTAATAATTTCTGCAAATGAAGGCTAACTTCCTGTTTCTGTGATAAAAGAAGAAGCAGCGGCATAAAACTGATATTCAAGTTGTCCACTTGTTAATTTTCCTCATATGTTTACAGCCAATCTGCTCAAACACAGAAATGACACACACACTATTACTGTTTGTGTGTGTTTGTGTGTGTGTATGGGGTGTGTAGTATCACACACCCATTTTGTTTGATTGATCTGAAATGAATGAAAACTGCTACAGCTGATTCTGAATCAGATTAACTGTGTGTGTGTGTGTGCGTGTGCGTGTGTGTGTGTGTGTGTGTGTGTGTGTGTGTGTGTGTGTGTGTGTGTGTGAGTGCGTGCGTGCGTGAGTGCGTGCGTATGTGTGACAGCGTTTTAGGGGAGGAGCCTGTGGCGGCAGAAGGTTCATTGTCTACACAGGGAGGGTTGAGTCAGCTCCAAAAAGACTACAGCTGTGAGGGAGAGAGAGACAAAGGGGGAGAGCGACTCTCTTTCTTTCTTTATGTGGGGGAGGTGATGGGGAGGATTAACCGGCTGATTTGTGACACGCGCTATTAGAACGAGGATATTTAATAATAACAGAAACAGTTGCAGAACGGGGCTTTATCTGGCATCAGCATCTTCATCATCGTCGACAGACAAAGAGGTTGACAGATCAAAGAAGGACGAGACCATCATCGTCTGAGGAGTCAGACAGGACCTCAGAAAGTAGACCAGGAACCAACCCTGAAGAGATCAGACACCGGCCTTCAGCAGCCTCACTGCATCCTCCTTCAGACATGGCCGACCACATGTTCATACTGCTGTGTGTCTGAGTGTGTGTTGTCAGGTTACGGTGGGTGTGTTCACTGTGTCTGTTGTGTTTGCGGATCACTGTGAGGGTGTGTGTGGGTGTGTGGGATGGGGAACGCAGAGAGTATGGAAAGCCAGCTGGCTGTGATCCGTTCCAGAGCAGCCCCAGTTCGGCTTCCGATGCCTGATCCAGCTGAGCTCGAGGAGAGGTTCTCCATAGCACTGGTAAGTTAACACAACATAATGTATGAACAACAAACAGCAACACCGAAATGCACAGCAGTTTCACAGCAAACCAACAAAAATACAATGATATGCTTTAAAGGTGTGGTTGATTATTTCTGATTATAATCGACCACTGTTAGTGTTTCATGCAGGCTGAACATGAAAATAGTCTCCTACACCTATCTCTTGCATTAGCAGCTGATAGATAGTAAAGCTCTAGGACGTGAAAAGCCTGAGATCAACGTCACACTGTCACTTAACATTCATGGACTCACCCATCTTGACTCACAACGGGGAAGGCTGTTTGTTTACCATCCAGTAAACAGCAGAGAATGCCTCAGCTAGTAGAAACTAACGGTTAGCATTAGCAACTCCACGACACAGCAGAACTCCTTCAGGCTTGCGTTATTTGCAGAAATAAAACATCACCATTGCAGACCAAAGCACTTAACATTATAATGCTACAATGTAGCCACAGCTGCCCTGGGACACACTGATAGTGCATAGGCACCACCGGTCCCTCTAACCACCACAGGCAGAGAAGGAGGGTGTAATGTCTTGCCCAAGGACACAACAGTATTTTCAGCATCAACACTGATGTTTCAGAGAGTATGGCTGATTTTGTCTTACCTTGTATTTGTCCCTGTGGTGTGACTACAAGAACCTATATGAATCTTATTCTCAGTACTGTTTCTTACAGCTTCTAAGAAACCCTGGTTGTGTAAAATCCCTGAGCCACTGTTAAATGGCTAACTTCTTTCTAGATCTTGGTTTTATTAGTTCCCAGACCAATGCTTTTCAGATTATCTCCGTTTAGTTGATAAACTGAATGGTGACCTTGTACCCCTTCAAACCGTTCATTAAACATCCCAGAGATGTTTCGGTCACATTTTTAATGACAACTCTTATTTGATGAATCTTTCTTTCCTAATCTCTAAACAATTAATACCTTGGTTTATTTGGTACCTTGTCCACAGTTATATAGCCTCCTTAAATGTTATTATTTTCATCCAGGTAATAGTGCACATGTGCACAACACTTGGGGGCAAAAATATAAGTGCGTAAATTGTATTTATATAGCACTCATCACAGAGTAACACAAAGTGTTTCACATAGATCAAAAACAAAACAAAACAAAACAAATCAATACTCATAAAATCATAGGGATCTTAAAACAGAAATAAATTAAAATCAGAAAAACAAAGTCGCAAATTATAAAATATAAAGCAAATGAAAGATGATTACACATTTTAGTAAAAAAAAAAATAAAACAAAAGATTTAGGTTAGAAACAGCTTTAAATAAAAGGGTCTTCAGCTGCTTTTTCAAGGTTTCCAGACTACCAATGCTACGTAAGGATAAAGGAAGATCATTCCAAAGTAGGGGTGCAACAGTCTGGAGGAGAGATCACTTTGACTGGTCTTTGGAACTTCTAGAAGGTTCTGGTGGGTGGACCTGAGGGCTCAGGTTGGAGCATAAAGCTTTAACAGTTCAGTAATATAGGAAGGAGCTTGACCATGTAGAGCCCTGAAAGTTATTGTCAGGATTCTAAAGATAATGGGACAACCAGTGCAGAGACATTAGAATAGGAGTAATGTGTGCTCTTGTTTGCTCCAGTTAGGAGCCTCGCTGCAGAGTTCTAGACCAACTGAGGGCATGCAAGGACTTTTTGTTAAACTCTGTGAAAAGTGTGTTACAGTGATCTAGGCGAGAGGAGAAAAAGGCATTGATAACCATTTCAAGTTCATGCTTTGACACCAACCTTCGCATTTTGGAGATATTAGTTAAGTGAAAAAAACGTTTCGGACCAATGTTGTTGAGGCATTGATTGGTTAAAAACAGCACCCAAATTCCTCAAGTTTGACTTGACAGCAGAATTTGAATGACTAAGTTGTTGACTAGTCAGGGGAATCATGCTCTCAGGGGCAATGATCAGACATTTAGTCTTTTCAGCGTTTAACTGAAGGAAGTTATCTTCTAGCCAGCTGGTGATAGCTGATAGACACTCTAGCAATTCAGACAGTTTATAGAGCTCAGAATCCTTAAAGGAGCAGTACAGCTGAATGTCATCTGCATAGAGGTGATGAGAGACATTATGAAGATAGTCAATAATCTGGCCAAGAGGGTGTATGTACAGTAGAAACAAAAGTGGATCCCAAACAGAGCCTTGGGGTACTCCACAGAACAGATCGGTAGAATCTGACATGATATACTCTACAGCCACTATCCAGACATGCAATCCTGAGATTTAAGCTAACAAAATAAAACCTAGAAAGGTAGATATTACTATTTTAGATCATCTAACACACTTCTGTGCAGATGCTCAACAAAAATGCATCTCAAAGCTAATGGTGTGTAGCACAAATCCTCAAGATCTATAGTAACTATATAAAGTTACAAAGCGTACAAGTCATTAGATTGCTATAACTTGTTTGTACTGGACATGTGGGGAAGATACTGTCGTGAGACTGGCTCCTATAAACACTTTTCATGAAAATTAACCATTGCTTTTGGTGAATTTTATCAGTTAAAATTTGAAGTTACTGTTATTCTTTCCTCTACTTATGAAGCCTACAGCACTGCATGTGTTAACCACGCTGATAGATTTTATTTTGCCAATATTTAACTCTTTATTGACTACTGACAGATAAAAGACACAGTCTTTTTGACTCACTTCCATTGGCAGTAGGCTCAGCTCCATTCGGACCAGAACCTCTCACCAAGAACAGATTCTTCCCCTCTGCTGTTGGACTAATGAATGACAAACCTAGGGATGACCATTCCAGTTGCTTGGATTCAGTCACATGACCTTGTGTTGTGTTTGCACCAGAACTGATCTGCTCTGATTGGTACCTACACTGTCTTGTATATAGTAGCTGTTTCTCCAATTATTGCCACTTTACATTATTATTTTATCTTGATTATGTTTGTAATTCCTATATTTAACATTAATTATAATAATATTAATAATACTACTAATAATAATGGATTGGATTTATATGGCACTTTTCTCATCACCCAAAGCACTTTCCATTATTCATGCACTCTCACATTCACACACTGCTGCTGATGATAAGCTACTATGTATGTATCAATGGTACATTGTAATATATTTTAGGTGTAACAAGAAATAGAGTTTAAAGGGAGAAAAATGATTTGCAATAAAGATCACTGAAGGTAAAATTTTATGGAGAAGAAGGTGAGATAACTCATGCTATGTCTTGTAGCAAGCAGCCAGAAACACAAATGTAAACACCAACAGAGAGAGAGGAGAGAGATATGCCTTTTCTAGCTGGAGGTGAAGTCACTATGTGAGTTTGTCGACTTAAGACGACAGTATTATTGTCGATTTTTAACTGTGGTGGTGACATACTGTTGTCTAGCTTCAAAGTCATAACATGAGATTTGAAGAAACAGTTGGAGTCGCAGCAGATGTCATTTCATTTTATTAAAACTAGGTATTTTTTTCAGGAAATAGTTTTACTTAAAATATCAGGAGAGGGTTAGGATGAATTACATGTTTCACAAATTCAGTAAAAGATGTGGCTGTTAAAAGATTCAACGTTAAACTGTGACAGTGTGTTATACTGAGAGTGTGTTTCAAAATAACATTTAAACGACCATGATAGAAAGAATGGTTGACACAGCCAGTAAGCTTTGGTCACTGGACCTCAGGACACTGCTGGGCAGGGCCGGTTCTAGACAGGTATATATGGGGGGACTGACAGAATTGTGAAAGAGCCATACTTTGGCAACGAAGGAGGGAAAAGCTTATATTGGTGTTGGAGGCAGATGCTCTGGATTACTGTTTTTGTCATGTGATTGGATTAAAATGAGAATTTGTCCTTTCCTTTCTCTGTCCATGATACCATTATTCATTATTCATCACAAAACAACTACTACAGTAGCATATTATATGGTATTCCACCCAAAACCCTCAACAAACTTCATGGTATCAAGAACTCTGCTGCCAGTCTCCTAACCCACACCAATTCCCATGACCACATCACTCTTGTCCCTTCAAGACTTCCATTGGCTTCCTCTCACTCAGTGCGTCACATTCAGTCTTCCAGAACCTGGCCCCCTCCTACATCTGTGACCTGCTTCACCACCGTGCCACAACCCACTCCCTTCTCTCCCTCCCCCACAGGACCAAAGTCTGAATTTGGGGAGACACAGCTTTCTCCATTGCTGCCCTCACCCTCTGGAACTATCTCTGGCAACCCCTTCAGTACTGCTCTGCCCTCTCCAACCTTTTTATTTTATCTTTTTATTTTGTTATCAGCCTGTTTTATCTAGACTTTTTTTTACAGCGTGTTGAGTGTTTATGAAAACACTTTATGAATAAAATGCAATTTTATTCTTTTCTGACCCTAAGACCTATCCTACTGTGGTGTCCCAGCTGGAGACAGAGCTTCTGCTGGTGCATCTCTTAGACTCGTGGAAGCACATAAACCCCCAGACCACAACATGGTGGATGCCTCCAGGGTAAAACAGAAAAAAAAATTCAAATATTCCTCATCAGGTTCTCTTGACTATAAACATGCAGACATACATACACAAATATGTGCTGCACTTATTTTGTTGCAAATTTAAACAATCTTTTTGTTTACATGCACTACATCATCATGATTTCATTACTTTATGTTTTATTTTGTTTTGATCTGTGTGAAGCACTTTGTGATCCTGTCTGTGATAATTGCTATATAAATAAAATGTACTCACTAACTACTTGCATAACTGTCTCAAGTTCAGAGCGAGACAGAATGGGACTCAGCTTAGCAATGTTCCTGAGATGGAAGAAGGAAGAGCGAACAAGAGAACTGACATGAGAATCCAGGGAGAGCTGGGTCAAAGGTCACACCGATTCCTGACAGAGGGTTTGGTGTGAGAAGCAAGCTGACCAAGAGAGTCTCTGACTTTGGGAACCAGCAGAGAAGGAACCTTCAGACAGATAGGAGGAGAACCACTCCAGAGCAGATCCTGATAGGCCTACCCAGTCTCTCAACCTAGTTGAATAAGTTCTAAAACAAATACTGACCAAAAACAAATTGACTGATTCTTTTTTTACGTTTAGAGTGTTTTCGGAGGCAGTGGAGACCAATATGGTAACACAAAAAGATGCAAAAATAAGTCAGAAATCCATGTTAGGTCCTCATTTAAACATTGTTATCGTGCTTCAAGAATAAAGTTTGTCTAAAATATTTCTTTCTTTCAGAATTCAATGAATCTGCCTCCTGACAAGGTACGTCTGCTGCGTTCCTATGACAATGAGAAGAAATGGGAGCTGATCTGTGATCAGGTAGGTGACATGAGATCTACATGTCTTCATATCTCATAGAACAGCGTCTAAATTATGGACCAAACATTTAACTCATTCACTGCCAGCTGTTTCCTGATCAGAAAAGCCCTTCGCTGCCAGCGTTTTTCAATGTTTTTGGTGTTTTTTAAGAGTCACAGAACGTTGCGCACTAGGATGATGTCAACACCAAAACTACCAAAACAAAGAGGAGACTCACCTCTTACATCAGGAACAATCCGCAGACTTCGAGCGTTATCCGTTCCTTCATAATCCGTTGTCAAATTGTGATCGGCAGAAGCATTTCCGGTTCGTGCCTCATTTTTTTACAGCAGCGGCCCAAAACGATCTCCTAACACACGGATTTTCTGCTTCTGGTCATGTGACCTGGTGCAACACCTACAAAGCTCAGAGTTACTTTTAAGCCCCATTCCCACCTGTACCGGGTCGGCCCGGGCCGGGTAGCGTAGGTTGTTTACATATCTGGGTGGCCTGGAATTTGCTACACGGGCCAACCAAGGCTCATTCTCGGCCCTCTTCCCGAGGGAAAATTTGAAAATGCTGGCTAGCACTTTATATAAAATAAAAAATAACAATAAATAAAACAAAACAGTTGAAACAAAAAGTGTTTCTTTACCATTCTGTTGTTGGTACTAGTGTTCTCAGTTTCAATGACAAAAATCTGTTCAACCTTGCATTAATTAAAACTCTTTCAGTCAAAAGAAGTTCAATAGTGGAAAAGTACACAAAGGAAACCCACGCATGCCTGGGGAGAACATGCAACTCCACCCGCAGCTGACTTTCGAACCTGCAACCTTCTTGCCGCAAGGCAACAGTGCTAATGACTGCGCCACCATGCAGTCATAGTCTCTGTCTGAGGTGGTGTGTCATTTTCCTCTGCGTTGGGCGGGTGTGCCTGCTCATCATTACTTCAGCTAAACAGGGCTAGCTCCTTGATGCATCCTTGATCTGAGTTCAGCCTTTGACACAATCTCTCATTTTACTCTTCTAGACATACGCTCATCTATTGGCATTTCTCATAACATACTCAACTGGTTTCACTCTCATCTCTCTGGCCGCTTTCAGTTCATGCAACTCAAATCCTTTAGATCCAACCTGTCCCCAGTTACTAGAGGTGTGCTCCAGGGCTCTGCCCTGGACCCCTCCTCTTCATTATTTACCTTCTACCACCAGGTCATATTTTTCAGAAATTAAACTTTCAGCTTTATTGCTTTGCACATGACACCCAGCTCTATTTGTCTTCCAAACATAAATCACAACTCCCTCCCTCTCCTCCTGTTTAACTGAAATTAAACCATGGTTCTCCACTAACCTCCTCAAACTTAACAGTGATAAAACAGAAATCATACTTGTTGGTACAATATCCCTGTTTTTTGCGTTCAAACTGTGTTTTTGTCCATAATCTGTTTTTTAGTTCTTTTCTTACACAGTTTAGTAAAAATGATTTGTTTACCTTACATGTTTCAGCTAGTAGCTCTAGCCATCCTCAGAGATCGCCGGTAATGGTGGCATCACTTCCTTTAATCTGCGGACCATCCCAGTCCATTATGTGGTTTTCCCTTGTGCAGTGGTCTGCCACAGCTGATGTCTTTATTGTACTTTCTGTTTCTTGTTTTCCCTCTCGCACTCCCTTTGATGTTCTATTGTTCGTGTTGAGTTGGCTTCCGGTTTCTCCTATGTATGTTTTACTGCAGAGTTTGAATGGTATTTCATATACAGTATGTCTCCTCAATAAAGAAATCTGCTGTAACAGACCACTGCACAAGGGAAAACCACATAATGGACTGGGACAGGACACAGATCATAAACACAGAACAACTAAAATGTAAAAGATCGATAAAAGAAGCGATAGAGATAAGGAGACGTGGACACAGGACCATGAACAGACGATGAACATACACATTGGACCATGCATGGTACCGTGTCGTTAGCAAGGAGGACGCGGGCAGTAGAGTGCGACACCGCCCTCTGCTGCCTGCGAATAAAAGGAAGTGACGCCACCATTTCCGGCAATCTCTGAGGATGGCTAGAACTACTAGCTGAAATGTGTAATGTAAACAAATCATTTTTACTAAACTGTGGAAGAAAAGAACTAAAAAATCGATCATGGTACAAATGCTACCTTCAAAGCCGACAGTTTTTCTCTTAGTAACGATTCCTCTACTACCTATCCTTCCCATCAGGTTAAGAACTTGGGCGTCATTCTTCTCACATCAGTAACGAGACCCGATAAGCTTACCTCCACTTTCGTAATATTAATTGCCTTCACCCCTCTCTCACTCCCTATTCAACTTCTATTCTCATCCCCAGTTTAGTCACATTCCAAATCGATTACTGTAACTCATTTCTGGTTGGTCTACCTCAAAAACCCTCCACAAGCTCCAGTTAGTCCAGAACTCTGCCGCACGAGTCATCACCTGCACTCCCCTATTTCACCACATCAGTCCACTCCTTCAGCCACTCCATTGGCTCCCAGTTAAACAACAAACCAAGTTCAAATTCCTACTTTTCAATTTCAAAGCTGTTCACAATCTTTGTCCCCCATTTCTATATGGTCTCACTCATAAATGTTCTCCAGTCTGCTCCCTAAGATCATCATCTTTCATCCACCTTACTGTTCCATCCGTCTCACCTCCATGGGCCTCGGCTCCTTCAGTTGCTGTGCTCCCCGGCTCTGGAATTCCCTGCCACATGTCATCCGGATTGCTGACCCCCTTACCACCTTCAAATCTAAGCTAAAAACTCACCTTTTCCAGATTGCATCTTGTTTAGATTTCAGATTAATTGGCCAAGTAAAATTACATTTACAAGGAATTTAGCTTCAGTAGATGTTAGCTCTCTAAAACATACAACATACAACAATAAATGAGAATGCTTTCCTCTCATCAACAAAAAAGCACAAACCTTGAATTACCATAAAAAATAAGATAAAATAAAAAAATTAAAGTAAAAAATAGAAAAAATAAATAAATACACACATACTGTAAATACATTCAGACATTTACATATATATATATTATATATGTATGTACATATATATATTATATATGTATATATATATGCATGTATATATACATATATATATATGTATATACATATATATATATGTATATATACATATATATATATATGTATATATACATATATTTATATATGTATATGTATATATACATATATAATATATATATGTACATACATATGTAATATATATATATCTATG
Organism: Nothobranchius kuhntae; assembly: GCA_006942095.1. Classification (NCBI taxonomy): domain Eukaryota; kingdom Metazoa; phylum Chordata; class Actinopteri; order Cyprinodontiformes; family Nothobranchiidae; genus Nothobranchius; species Nothobranchius kuhntae. Next base: position 1,092,018 of record SSNQ01034666.1, read on the forward strand.
TACATACATATATATATATATATATATATATATATATACCTACACATTCATATCCATAAGCATACTTTATAAATATAAAAAAGTAAAATAAGTGTGTGTGTGTGTGTGTGTGTGTGTGTGTGTGTGTG
>SSNQ01034666.1:1092257-1116104 GCA_006942095.1 Nothobranchius kuhntae
AGGAATGGTAAAGATAATCTACAGATTCAGGAGAGTAATGGCAGAGGGAAAGATGCTGTTCTTGTGTCTGTTAGTTGGGGTGGGGTTAGGGTTAGACAGATATAATTCAACACAATAAATCAGAGATAATTCAACAGAATTCTGTATGTTATCTTATTTTTGTTTTGTTTTCCTAGGGTTACTATGAGTGATTTGTGCTGCTTTTAACTTTTAGCTTGACTTTTATCATTCTTGTACAGTGACCTTGAGTTCCCTGAAAGTCATTTGAAATAAAATGTATTATTATTGTTATTTAAATCAATGCATACACGAAACACTTAACTAAGCTCAACGTCTGTTTGTTTCACTTACGTCACAGGTTTCACATCTGTTGCTGTTTGTTAGATTCAAAAGACAAACTACCTCAATAAGTGAGATGATTGCACTTCCATGGTGCCCACTGATTATAGTGTGTATCTGGACACCTTTGTTTAACCACATGTACTTTATGGTTTTAAACAGCTTAGGAGCCTAGAACACAGGATAACTTTCCCTTATATTAGAAATATAAATTCTGTATTACCTGGATGAAAGTTAAACTCATGCTTGTGTTGGGAGGTGCTTAAATCTGCCTACATCCTATCACACTATGTCCTGGTGTTCTTGTAGGAGAGATTTCAGGTGAAGAACCCTCCACACACCTATATCCAAAAACTGAGAGGCTTTCTTGATCCAGCTGTAACGCGCAAGGTGAGAGATTTTCTAAAACTACAAGAACAAGAATTTGTTGTTTTTCTTTGCTACAAAATAGCTTAACTTTGTCAAACAACATTTTAAAAGAAAGATGGAAGAGGTTGTAGTTTTTTTTTCCTTGAGTGTCCTTTAATGTCCAGGCTGAATGTCTCTGACCTTGTTCTGTCCATCTGCAGAAGTTCAGACGAAGAGTTCAGGAGTCAACTCAAACACTCAGAGAACTTGAGATTTCTCTTCGAACAAACCACATTGGGTATTTGTTATTCCGACTCATTCTGACCAAAACCAAATCTCTCCCACATGCCGTTCTAATTGGTCCATCTCCATTTCTCTTTAGGTGGGTGAGAGAGTTTCTAAATGAGGAGAATCGAGGTTTGGATGTGCTGGTCGACTACTTGTCCTTTGCTCAGTATGCAGTCACGTGAGTCACATCGATGCTGCTTTTGTTAGTTTTCATGGTGACATATGGTTTCTCGTCAAAAGTACTCAGGTGCAAACTGTTCCATCAGTCAGAAGTAGAATGTGGTTTGCAGGTTTGATGGTGAGCAGTCAGACACCAGCAGTGAAGTGGCATCTATCGATTCTCCCTGGAGTCGCTCTATAGAGGATCTCCATGGTGACTGTAGCCTCCCATCCCCATCCTCATCTGCTTCACGCTCAGCACGGCACTCCATCAGGTACAGTAAGTGATGCATGACACATCGAGGCAAGTAAATTGTTCAGAGAAATGGTTTCTTTTACCTCCTTGTTTCCAGCTCAACTTTGGTCACACGCTCAAACACACTACCAAGTCGACGGACTCTGAAGAACTCAAGGCTTGTTTGTAAGAAAGACGATGTTCACGTCTGCGTCATGTGTCTGCGAGCCATTATGAACTACCAGGTAACAAATACTACAATCACCTGTTGAGCATCGCTATAAACTCAAAGGAGATGAAACATCTGCTGCTGTCTGCTCATTTTCAGTATGGCTTCAACATGGTGATGTCACATCCTCACGCCGTCAACGAAATAGCTCTGAGCCTGAACAACAGGAACCCCAGGTACTACGTCTAGTACTCAGCAGTATGTAGGTACTCAATGGTACTCAGAGCTGAGCTGTCCGTGATTCATTTGGTTATCCACTCATCAATTTTCGGCCACTTATCCAGAGTTGGGTCACGGGGGCAGTTACCTAAGCAGGGAGGTCCAGACTTACCTCTCCGTCGCCTCTTGGGCCAGCTATTCCAGGGGAATCCCAAGGTGTTCCCTGGCCAGCCGAGAGACATAGTCCCTCCAGCATGTCCTGGGTCTTCCTTTAGGTCTTCTCCTAAGCTGTTTTTATAGGACCATAGCGTTTTCAAAACGGGATTTGCCGCGGCACCCTGGGGAGGATTTTGGCATTTATAGTAGCAAAGCTGAAGCTAGAATATACTGCCATCAGGCACCTCTCCAACAAAGACGGGATATAGGGAAGTCGTTGCCCCCCCCCCCGCACATGTGACGTACAGGGTCACGCATTCAGCGTCAGACGGAAGACACGTCAGACTGATGAAATTTCTTTTTCAGGACTTTGCATTGATGTGACCTACTTTTTGTCCCGCTTGACGCCCCACTCAGCCAGTGTTTTCACCACTCTGTCGAACAGCTGGCCGTCTCTCACCGCCCCCGTAAAAAGGCGACTAATCTGTTCGTCCGCTCGCACGGCCAAAAGCTCCATGGTATCCGCGTCCGTCCGTCCGGCTTTCCTTCCGGCCGTTACCCGGCGCGCAGTACACGTGACTAACGCGACCACCCTCTTTTGCGGGGGGGGGGTTGGCTCCCACAGTCGCTCCAAAGGGATTAGTGGGGCTGACATGCGTTTAGCCGTCAGAGGCGAGGGGCTGATGCTGCAACATTACTACCAGGTGAGGCGGAACGAATGCCGCAATATTCGCGCAACGCCATGCCGGCATGGCGCGTGTACAGACATACCATTGTGGCACTATTACACTGATTCGCCGGCATGGTGTGGCCTATAAAAGCACCTCTAGTTGGATGTGACTGGAAAAGCTAACAAGGAAGTCCAGGAGGCATCCCAACAAGAAGCCCAAGCCACCTCAACTGGCTCTTTTCAATGTGGAGGAGTAGCAGAGTAGGTCTACTCTGACAAGCTTCTCACCCTATCTCTAACGCGAGTCCACCCACCCTGCAGAGAAAACTAATTTCAGCCGCTTATGTCCACAATCTCGTTCTTTCAGTCACTACCCAAAGCTTGTGACCATAGGTGAGGGTAGGAACGTAGAAGGACCGGTACATTGAGAGCTTAGCCTTCCGGGCTGAGTTTTCTCTTCACCACAACAGATGACTGCAAAAGCAGAAGCTGCAATGGTGTTCTGCTGAGCTGTAGTAGCCTCATGGAGGGGGCCATCGGCTAACACGCTGCTGCTAACCACTTAAGCATTCTCCCTCTCCTGATAACAACGTTTTACTCTCTTTGACATTGAATGTGCTACTACTAGTTTACTCGTTTAATTATAGATTCACTAGAATAAATACAACAAAGTTTATCTCTCACCAAACAGAATATTTACTAAGAAATCACAATGTAACCATAGAAACACTACTTGATATATATATATATATATATATATATATATATATATATATATATATATATATATATATATATATATATATATATATATATACACATATATATATATATATACATATGCCATCTGTATGTGTGGAGGTTTGCATGTATGTGTGTGTGTGTGTGTGTGTGTGTGTGTGTGTTTGTGTATGCTCTGTCTTCTCCATCCCCAGTGAGTCATGGCAGATGGCTGCTTATACTGAGCCAGGACCCTCTGGAGCAGGGGTGGGCAACTCCAGTCCTCGAGGGCCGGTATCCTCCATCTTTTTGTTATTTCCTAGTTCCAACACAGATGATTCAGCAGCTCATCAAGCTGCAGAAGCCAACTAATCTCCTGCTGATTGAAATCAGGTGTGTTGAAACAGGAAAAACAGTAAAACATGTGGGATAGTGGCCCTCGAGGACCAGGATTGCCCGCCCCTGCTTCTTGTTAAAAGGGAGTTTTCCTCTCCACTGTCGCTGCATGCTTGCTTAGTATGAGGATTGCTGTAAAGACTCTGACACTACTCAGTGACTCGATGCAACCTGCTGGGTTCCATATGTAGCACTTATTTTACTAATTACTGTTTACTTTGGGAAGACTCTTGTGGTGATTTGGCGCTATATAAAGAAAACAGAATTGAATTCATCTGAATCACTGCAGATGCAGCACCAATCCACCTGTCGATCTTGTGCTCCATCTTTCCCTCACTTGTGAACAAGACCCCTAGAAACTAAAGCTCCTCCAGTTGGGGCAGGACCTCATCCCTGACCTGGAGAAGGCATTCTACCCTTTTCCAGCTCAAGACCATGGACTTGGATTTGGAGGAGCTGATTCTCATCACAGCTGCTTCACACTCAGCTGCAAAATGTTCCAGTGAGAGCCAGAGATCACGTTCTGATGAAGCCAACAGGACCACATCATCTGCAAAAAGAAGAGACTCAAGCCTAATTCATACTTCTCCATCTGCGTTTGGGTGGATGCATGCAACACCATTGTCCGTCCTTTTGAGGGCTCTCCAGGCTCGCAAGGACGGATGGAGTCAAGCTCTCTTTTCTAAATATCCATCCAACGAGATGGAGAACACAAGCTTGTGATTGGTCAGGACGCTGTTGTAGTCGACAGCGCTGCCATTGCACTCTCAAAAACATAAAAGAGCTGACGATATCTAGCGGCAGACACAGAGGAGCTTGAACAATACGTTGTGGAAAAAATCTAAATATATGACCGTTTTATTTACCCGTAACTAGAGTAAAACGATATGCAGCAAGCGTTTTATTTGTAATGTAATGACGGGAAATGTAGGTTTAGAGCTGGCAAGTGCATGAAGAGGTGAAGGAGAAGGAGGGACACAATTGTCAGGGTTAAAAAGTATCTTAAATACAAAAACCACAATATAAACACAATAGTAAATGCACTAACTTGGACCGAATGCATGACAGGATCCTCCAGAACAGCCCTACACCCTCTGTTGTCCTGGTAGGGAACTGCTTTGCAACACTCCCCAGGAGAAGGAGAAGTCCGAAGGCAAAAAATTGCTGTCTGTGCATTTCTTGTGCTGCCCAACCAATCTGCATGTCGTTTGTGGATTTGGAGAAGGCATTTGATTGGGTTCCTTTAGAGTCCATTTGGAAGGTACTTTGGGAGTTCAGGGTACCAGGCCCTCAGATATGGGCTTTTAGGTCCCTAAATGACTGGTGTCAGAGCTTGGTCCGCATTGCTGGTAGTAAGTCAGGCTCGTTTCTGGTCAGAGTTGGACTCCACCAAGGCTGCCCTTTGTCACTGATTCTGTTCATAACTTTTATGGACATGATTGTGAGGTGCAGCCAAGGAGTTGAGGGGATCAAATTTGGTGGCCTAAAGCCTAGTTTATACTTCTCTGTCAGCTCCACAAGGGAGTTAAGAGATTTTCATAATCGACCTCCTGGTGTCAGGCCAGCCCAACCTGAATTTTGAAAGAAAGTTTACCCTCTGGTAGTCACCCCTCCAATGATGACTAAATATTTAGAATACCTCAGATTGATTTGAAATAATTCCTGCTTACATCACATCTTCAGAATTATTGGCTTCCCCAGGATGCGGGTCTAACACAAATAAAATTCTATAGAGACGGTTCTGATTTCTTTTGTGTTTCCTCATCAGAACCAAGGCTCTGGTTCTGGAGCTGCTGGCAGCAGTTTGTTTGGTCAGAGGAGGACATGAGATCATTTTATCAGCCTTCGATAACTTTAAAACGGTAAACACAAATGCACACTCTTCTGATTAGCACACACCTGCTCAGCTAACACACACCTGTCTTCTCTGTTCCAGGTGTGTAAGGAGTTGATGCGTTTTGAAAAACTGATGGAACATTTTAAGAATGAAGATGACAACATAGACTTCATGGTAATTGAACAATTCTTCCCCTCTTGCAGAGACATTTTTTTATTTGGTTTGTTTATTTAAAGCCAGTTATGTAATAAGGTGTTGCAACGTATTTCAAGACGGTTGTGTGTTATAATCTCGTTGTTAACAGATAATGATTAGCACAGCTAGTTAGTTCAGCTTCCATTCTCAAACACCACGTGCTGTGACCAGACCATTTAAACTGATTAATATTTACAGGCTGCTGAGCTCTTAATCGGTTCTAGTTTCCAAACGTTTTCTGGTAGTTCACACCGCAGGGAATTTGAAGCTACCACAACCCCTCAAATAAATAGATTTTAAGTAGTGTCAGGTTAAATTTTTATGCTTGCTTTAAAAATCAATTATGCATTACAAAAATGTATTAAATCAAAAAATTTAACAGTTTTGACAGTAAAAATAAAATGTTAGTGTGATCATAAAAACTTACTTTGTCGGCCGGTAATCGGAAGGTTGCAGGTTTGAGCCCTGCTTAGACTGTCGCCATCGTTGTGTCCTTGGGCAAGACACTTACCATAATTTCCGCACTACAGAGAGCACCTCAATATAAGCCGCACCAACAAAAAAAAAGGTTTTCTACACACACGCCGCACTCAAATAAAAGCCGCGGCGCAGCAGCCACATGCAGGTCTCCGGCGCACAGCGCATGTTTGACCTTAACATAAGATAATTAGACAGAAAGACGCTACACGGAGGTTTTTCGTTGTTGTTTTAATTCAACAAAACAAATTTTAAACACGGGTGAGCGTGTTTGCAAGTTTAGAAAAGAGAACAGCACTGATAGCATTCATATTTCTGGATGGTTATAAAATAAAAACAGAACTGACACGTCATTACCGGTAATTTGCATGTTTAGAAGAAAAGAACAGTGCTGACACAGCATTAATAAGCCCTGGATGACTAGAAAATAAAAACTGCACACAAAACATGGCTGGTTAGTAAATAAAACACACTTGCCTACCAGAAAAAGTCATTCGCTCTCATCTTCCTCTTGCGCACTAAAGCCATTAAAGTCCTTTTCTTCAGTGTCGGAGTTGAACAGCCTCAGAAGAGCTTCGTCACACACCGTTTCTGTGGCGATGTCAGTGTCGCTGTCCGTGTTGCTGTCATCATCCCCGGGTGAAGCTGGCTTGAATGAGTTCTTCCCGTTGCCGTCTCCAGCGCAGAACCATGGATTCATTCATGCCAAGCTTACGTGCGGCAGCACTGTTTCCCTCCTTTACTGCCAGATCGATGGCCTTCAACTTAAATGAGGCAACATATGAACTCATACATGTAGTTATCATGACGAGGGGGTATGGACTTGAAAAACATTATTCGTCGTGCCGGCTGCTTGCATGTGCTAAATTAAAATGAGCACTTTCTTCCATTTCCACTTTTGACTTCCACCTGTTTCACTTTCTGCTAAAGCGCCCCCTGCAGGTGAAGGAAAATCTTCAGTAAAGCCGCACCTCATTATAAGCCGCACGGTTCAAAGCGTGGGGAAAAAGTAGCGGCGTACAGTCCGGAAAATACGGTAACCCACGCTGCCTGCTGGTGGTGGTCCGAGGGACCGGTGGCGCCGGTGCTCGGCAACCTCGCCCAAAGCTTGTAGCAGGAGAACGTGTTGTGCTTGTGAATGTGTGTGTGAATGGGTGAATGATTGGTTGTATTGTAAAGTGCCTTGGGGGGTTCCAGGGCTCTAGAAGGCGCTATATCAAATACAGGCAATTTACTTAATGTATAACCCTTACAGCACATTTTGGTAAAATGAAGAGGGGTTGTAGTAAACTTTTATCTTCACAAAAGAGACACATTCACAGAATAATCAGGTTACTAACACCTTTTCTTTTGCCATGGAAACTTTTCAGGTTGCCTGCATGCAGTTCATTAACATTGTGGTGCACTCAGTGGAGGACATGAACTTCAGAGTCCATCTGCAGTATGACTTCACCAAGCTTAACCTGGAGGATCACCTGGAGGTAACAACTAATCATAGCCAGTGTCATGACCTCTGACCTTCATTTGACTCATGTGTAGGTGTAGGCCCCTTTGTACAGGTATTTAAATCTTACCAACAGGGGTGGACTAGGATGACAATTCAGTCAGACAATCCATCAACTCTGATCCAGATTACTTTTATCCAGGTGAACCTTGCCTAGGCTTCAACACCAGCTAAGAGAACACAATGAATAGCAAAAACAAGTGGAGAATTTCACCCAAAAAAGTAAATAGAGTTGAGTAGGAGGTGAAAGAAATAAAAAGCATAATTTCACGTTAGACAAACAGAGTTGGAAATAAAATAAAAATATATATGCTACATAACTTGATGGAAGAAATTGGACAACTAATGAACTTTGTTAAAGAAAACACAATTAGTGGATCGCAAAAGCAAATAAGGAGCAGTAAATAAGGGAGACAGGGAAATACAGAATTGACAGAAACAGCCAGTTCTTGGAGTAAAAATTTACAAAAATTCTATTCAATTGAAGTTTATTTATATAGCTGCAAATCGGGACCAGAGTCGTCTCAAGGACCTTCACAAAGTGAACATTCCAATACAGGTCGCTTCATTAAGCCAATCAGTAAAAGGTTTCCAATATAAGGAACCCAGCAGGTCACATCAAGTCACTGACTAGTGTCAGAGTACAGCAATCCTCATACTAAGCAAGCATGCAGCGACAGTGGAGAGGAAATGTAGGAAAAGTAATTAATTACTGTAATGTATTGCTTTTTTGCTGTAATGCAGTAATGTAAGGCATTACAAGAAGAAAGTTGGCCAGTTTTTACTCAGTACAAATGTCAGTAATGCACTTTTCAATTAACTTTTTTACCCAGAATAAAAATGTGGGTTTTCATCAGGGTTCTATATACAGGAGAGTCAGAAAAAAGGTCCAGTTTCCACCTCCATCCGTCCATCAATATTTCTTCCACTTATCCGAAGTTGGGTCACGGGGGCAGCAGCCTAAGTCGAGAGGCCCAGACTCTCTTCTCCCCAGCCACTTTGACTAGCTTTTCTGGGGGAATCCCAGGGTTTTCCCTGGCCAGGTGAGAGACATAGTTCCTTCAACGTGTCTTGGGTCTCCCATTAGGCCTCCTCCCGGTTGGACGTGCCCAGAAAACCTCACCAGGGAGGCGTCCAGGAGCCATCCTGACCAGATACCCGAGCCACCTCAACTGGCTCCTCTCGATGTGGAGGAGCAGCGGGTCTACGCTGGTCCCCTCCCGGATAGCCAAGTTTCTCACCCTATCTCTAAGGGAGAGTCCAGCCACTCTGCCAAGAAAACTTATTCCGGCCACTTGTATCCGCAATCTCGTTCTTTCAGTCACTACCCAAAGCTTGTGGCCATAGGCAAGGGTAGGAACGTAGATTGACCAGTAAATTGAGAGCTTCACCTTCTGGCTCAGCTCTCTCTTCACCACGGTAGACCAGTACAATGCCCACATCACTGCAGACACAGCACCAATCGACCTCGCACTCCAGCTTTCCGTCACTCGTGAACAAGACCCTGAGATACTTCAACTCCTCCACTTGGGGCAGGACCTCGTCCCTGACCCGAAGAAGGCATTCTACCCTTTTCCGAATCAAGACCATGGTCTCAGATTTAGAGGAGCTGATTCTCAACCCAGTTTTTTCACACTCGGCTGCGAACCGCTCCAGCAAAAGCCAAAGATCACGTTCTGATGAAGCCAACAGGACCACATCATCTGCAAAAAGCAGATCCCCAATCCTCAGGCCACCAAAATGGATGCCCTCAACACCTTGGCTGCTCCTAGAAATCCTGTCCATAAAGGTTATGAACAGAATCGGTGACAAAGTTCAGCCTTGGTGGAGTCCAACTGTTACTGGGAACGAGATCGACTTACTGCCACCAATGTGGACCAAGCTCTGACACCGGTCCTACAGGGACCTAACAGCCCATATCAGAGGGCCTGGTACCCCATACTCCTAGAGTACCCCCCATAGAGCCCCCTGAGGAACATGGTCAAACGCTTTTTCCAAATCCACAAAACACATGAAGATTGGTTGGCTGAATTCCCACGCACCCTCCAGGATCCCCCTAAGGGTATAGAGCTGGTCCCGTGTTCCACAGCCAGGACGAAAACCACATTGCTCCTCTTGAATCAGAGGTTTGACAATACAATGGACCCTCCTCTCCAGAACCCCTGAATAGACCTTACCACGGAGGCTCAGAAGTGTGATCCCCTGTAGTAGGACCACACCCAATGATCCCCCTTTTTAAATGGGAAGACAACCACCCCGGTCGGCCAGGCCAGTGGAACTGCCCCCGACGTCCACGCAATATTGCAGAGCCGCGTCAGCCACACAGCCCCACAACATCCAGAGCCTTGAGAAACTCCGGGCGGATCTCATCCACCCCTGTAGCCTTGCCACAGAGGAGCTTTGTAATCACCTCAGTGACCTCAGCACCAGAGATTTAAAAGCCCATCTCAAAGTCACCAGACTCTGCTTCCTCATTGAAACCGGTGGGATTGAGGAGGTCTTCAAAGTATTCTGCCCACCAATCCACAACATCCCGAGTAGAGGTCAGCAGCACACCGTCCCCACTATAAACAGTGTTGGTAGCGCACTGCTTTCTCCTCCTGAGGCGCTGGATGGTGGACCAGAATCTCCTTGAAGCCGTACGGAAGACCTTCTCCAGTTTCCACCTATATTATATTATTTGTATGGGCTCTCAGCGCACCAGCACTTTTTTTGAGCAGAGAGCGGCAGAGTGGTGATTATGTGGTGAACCACAAAGTCACACCACCAAAAAAAAAAGTCCACTCATATTCTCTGGTACTTTTTCTCTTATTTGTGTCTGACGCGCTTTGCCTGAGTGGAGCTCAGAATCTGTGTGCCAGTGCTTACACCTCACTGCTGCAGGCATGCAGTGCATATTTTGTGACTTTTGTGGGGGGTAGATCCTCGAAATGCTTAGTTCAAAAGTGGGTCATGATGTGGAAAAAGTGGGAAATCCAGGCAGCAGTTTTTCTGGAGAATTGAGAGGGGACAGATTACTTTAAAATGAGTGTAAAAAGAAATAAAAAGTACATTACAGTTGTTTAATAACTTGCCCAGTACTGGAAATGGTAGCATGAAGAAAATTTACTGAGGAAGAGCAGGATGAACAGGAGATCACACAAAAGCCAGCCTGAACAAATTAGTTTTCATCGTCTTTTTATAGGAGACCCCCAAGTCCTTCAATCTCAGTGGGAGAGTTCCAGAGTCTGGGGGCCACCGCAAAAAATTATCTGTCACCTTTGGATTTTAAACTGGTGCGCTGCACAACCAGTAGGCTGTACTCACTGAGCTGAATTGATAGGCTTAATGAACTGAACTGTATTGGAATGTTTACTTTGGAAGTGTCTTGAGATGGCTCTTGTCATGATTTGGCGCTATAGACACAATACAAACTAGAATTGCAAGCAGTTAACGGGTTCCAAGCATCGACATATACATGTATATGGACAATGGGTTTCCATAGGCTCCAAAACACATTTTTGAAGAAAAATGGGAGGTGGCCACCACCACCATTTTGACCGTATCACAGGTTCCATCAAGCCCAGACAATTCCACAAAAGGGAAGAGAGGTGGAGCTGAGGGTGGGGCTGTAAGGCTGGGATCAACTGACGACACCCGGTCAAGCTAACCTGAAGCTAACCCAAAGCTAACACGGAGGTGGGAACTAAGCTAACGGAGATAGCTACCTAGCTACAACTGGAGTTAACTGTGCACAACACCAGAGCTTCTGAGTCAGAGGTACGCCGGGCTGACCGCTGGGTAAAACCGAGTGGAACACAGAGGTCTCCGAGAGCTCCACAAGCCAGCAGCCGCACAGCAGACAAGCGCCGCTGCGATCTGAGATACGCAGAGCTGCCGCTGGGGAGAACCGGGTGGAAAGGTTTCCATCCAGAGCTCCACAAGCCGTCAGCCCGCGCAGCAATCAGGAGCCACGATCAGACAGAGATGTGCCGAGCTGTTTGGAGGGGAGAACCGGGTGGAAAGCAGAGGTCTCCCGAGAGCTCCACAAGCCGATAGTCGGAACCCAGCTCCACCAACATGTTATATTTCAACCCATTTTCTAAAGTACAGCATTATGTTAAATGCACTGGGGTTTACCCTATTACATTTAAATTTCATGGTTAAACAGTACATGTTAAAATCTAAGCTCAGCTCGGCAGTGACCTAAAATACATAAATATAATTTTACTTACCAAAGAAAATGAAGTGGAGACTCCTTGGATGCTCTATTAGTGCAATTAATGCCACAGCAAGTCATTTTGTCCAACAATTGCACAAATAATATCCAAAACAGAACGCACAAACGCTACAGCTAATGGTCTAAGTTGAGAGACTGAAAATGACAGACCAGTTTTCAGGCAAGGTCGAGGCCCAGACTGAAGCCTTTCCCCGGAGCTAGCTCTGTGGTCACGTGTGTCTGATGCTCATTAATTATACAGACTTTTAGGCTTTTAACACACTTTTAAACAGAAGAGTGAGAAAAAATTCACCCCCTCAGAGTTGTCATGAGTGTAAACTAGATCATTTAAACAAAAAACATGTTCTGGTACCAGGCTGTAGACATGTTTATTTCTGCTGTGAAATTGGTATTTTTAACATGGGAGTCAATGAGGATTTGCTCGCTTCTGACACCAGCCCCCAGCGGATGAGGGTGGAACTGCAATTTATTTCACTTCCGCATTGGCCTCAATTTCTGTCCTGCATTGTGGGGGCTTGGTTCCAAGCCAATCAGTGCAAGTTCCCCACCCAGCCCCGCCCCCACCCTCGCCATTCCTTATCTGGCCCTGCCCCAACAACACGCTCTCCTGCTGGCATCCCATCAGCTCACTTCAACCTGCACAATGAAACGAATATTCAGGATAACTCATTGAACCTTTTGCACACGAATATCTTTCATAGGCATGGCTGACTTCTCAATCCATATAACAATCCAGTTCCATCATTAAAGTTTTAAAGCTCATGGAGATTTAGTCATTTAAGTCATGTGTTGCATGGGACAGCGTTAGCTTGGGAGGTGGAGCGGGTTTTCCAGTGATCAGAAGGTTGCAGGTTTAATCCCGACTCTGACCAGCGAATGCTGCCTTGCCTCTAAGTGCACCCAAAGACAGCTGTGGCTACATTGTATCTTATTCCCACCAGAGTGTGACTGTGTGTGTAACTGGGTGAAAGACTGACCCGGCCCCGCCCCCACCTTCGCCATTCCTTACGTGGCCCAGCCCCAACAACACGTTCTCCTGCTGGCATCCCGTCAGCTCACTTCAACCTGCACAATGAAACAAACACTCAGGATAACTCACTGAACCTTTTGCACAGCCTAGACGAAAATCTTTCATATGCATGGTTAACATCTCAATCCACATTACAATCCAGTTCCATATTTAATTTTTAAAGATCGTGGTGATTTCGTCAGTTAAGTCATGTGCTCATAGGCGTCATTTTAACCGGGGACGCCGGGGACATGTCCCCGGCAAAATTTGTGATTGGCGGCTGTGTCCCCCCACTTTCAAAAAAGCCTGCTGATGAGGATTTGCTAGCCTATTTTATTGTCCCCAGCAATTTTTAAACCCCACTCAAGTGTATGGTTATTGTCCCCAGCAATTCTGAAAACAAACTGACGCCCTTGCATGTGCTGTATGGGACAGTAGCTCAGGAGGTGGAGAGCGTTTTTCCAGTAATCGGAAGGTTGCATGTTCGATCCCGACTCTGACCAGAGAATGCTGCCTCGCCTCCCCAGAGCAGCTGTGGCTACATTGTAGCCCATTCCCACCAGTGTGTGAATGTGTGTGAAGACTGGTTGTGTTATAAAGCGCCTTGAGGGGTTCTAGGACTCTAGAAGGCGCTATATCAAATACAGGCAATTTACTAATTATTCACAATTTCAAGCTGTAATTACATCTAAATAATTTAATTACAATATAATTCACCTCGCTCAGAGTTGTCATAGTGCTAGACTAGACTTATTAAACTCAAAATGTTTTTTGAACCAGGCCGTAAACATGTTCATTTCTGCTGTGAACTTGACTTGCTCATTTCTGGAAATAGCCTCTAGTGGATGAAGGGGGAACTGCATTTTTTATTACTTGAGAATGGAGAGCCTTTTTATCGTCATTCACTCATGTTTTAGGAAGTTGTGAACTGATCAGAATGTTTTTTTTTCCTGTCTCCTAAACCACCTTGTTTCATCTATATTCTTACAGAGATTAAAGCACACAGAGAGTGACAGACTCCAAGTTCAGATCCAGGCATATTTGGACAATGTGTTTGATGTTGGAACACTACTGGAGGATGCCGAGACAAAAACTGCTGCTCTGGAGAGAGTTGAAGAGCTGGAAGAGAGTCTGAATACAGTAAGACTCTCGGCATAAACACATACAGTTTATGGTCTCATCAAATGATTACATATCAACAGGAACAGACACGACTTCGCAGTGGTTCATATGATACATGGCATGTAATACAGCTGACAGAAGGCTACAGTTAACAGCTTAGTCTGCAATATGTAAGATACACATAGGGATAGGTACGGAGTTTGTTACTTTTTTAGGCACCAGCCGAATCCTGTGGTCTCTACCGAAAACCACTTTACGTGATATGAAACCGTGCCTTATTTTGGTACCTGTTCTTCCGTGACAAGAACTTTCAAGACAGCGATTGGCCAAGATAGACAGCAGTGCATTCGCAAGAGTGTAATGCCATCAGTCACTGTGGGCAAACTGTAAACAGAGCAAACAGCATGACAGAGAGAAAGTGCTCTAAAATTTGGGTCCACTTCACTTAATGCAATGGTGTGTTTGACTTTTCCTTATTGGAAGACAGAAATTCCGACTTCCAATAAGGAAAAGTCAACAGTTTGAAAAAGAACGACAGAAGGAATGAAGATACATTCCTTTTGTAAATTTAGTTCACAGAAAAGATGTTTGCTTCAGTTTAATTTGCAGTTTATACAACTAAAAGGACCCGCCCACCACACAATTTGTCCAGAGGTGAAATGAGAGGAACAGAGACATGGAGCTGGCTTTTAGTTTGTGAAACCCCACAGTATTAAAATACAAACAATAATATGGTATCAAAGTTTGTTTTAGTTCATTTGGAGTGTATAATACATGGTCTCCTCATGAGTGTTATTCCAGAGGACATAGAAGAGAAATAGGAGTACATGGAGTTTGGTATTAATTTTTGCATCATTTAGAAACAGTTGTGGTTAAAGGTTTTCCGGTTAAAGGTGTTGAAGAATTTTGATCAACACTACAATGATAAAATACAAACAGTTGTCTGCTATTTGTTGTGATATTTATCAAACATGGCTATATATTGATAATATATATATATTTATTTAAAAAAGAGATTAAACAATTATTAAACACTCAAAAGTATTGAAAATTGGTACAGTTAAGTACCAGTATCGATTCCTAGGTACCAGGAATTGGTCTAATATTGATTCAAATTTCAAAGGCACCCATCCCTAGATCCACACTCCCAAGTTCATGATTTTGTCCGTTGCTAAAAGAACCAAGCTAGCAAACAAACCTAATTTTTACAGGGTTAATGAATTGAATGGGACATTTTTTCACAAGAGAAACAAAAAAAGTGTAAAAAAGTGAAGTTTGCAATTGAATAAAAATACATTTCGTGAAGAAACCCCTTCACTTCATATCAACCATTTAGTCTAAGGATAAGTCTCCCACTGAGCCCAGGGTCCAACCCAAACCATTAAACTAGCATCTAGCCCTTGTTCTAAATCCTTTTACTGTCAAGAAAACAATAAGGGGTTCTTGTCCACAGATGTCAGAGCGTCTGCTGGATGTGGAGAACGAAGCAATGCTGAAGATTGTGGAACTGGAGAAACAGCTAATGCAGACTAACAAAGAGCTGGACCAACTCCGGGTCAGTGACATAATCATGGAAACCATAAAAACATTCTCCATGGAAAGGAAGTCTTCATGCAACAATCTCACATTATCTACTGCCTCACTTGTTCACTGTACAGGAAGTGTATGCCAATGCCAACTCTCAGGTGCACACCTTACGGCGTATGGTTCGTGAAAAAGACCAGACAATCCGACGGCAGAGTCGCATGGAGCGTCAGGCTCAGGAAACCCAACTGGCTGTAGGACCTGGAGCTCCTCAGCCACAACGGGGAGAAGGAGATGGTGGTGTGGCTGACTCTGCCTCCCCATCACCCCCACCCTGTCCTAACCTGTCACCCAGGTGAGAAGCGGAACTTCTGTGATGTTTCTTCTGCAGCTCCTCCATCTTTTAACTGGCTATTTGATTTCTGCAGTCCTGAAACAGTAGCCTATCACAGCATAGGACCAGGAATGGGTGGAGCTCCAGGCATGCCAGCTCCGCCCCCTCCTCCACCACCACCTCCACCAATGCCAGGCACAGGTGTGTTTATCTACGCCCAATTAAAGCATCACTTTCTTAGTAAATTGTAATTAATTATGTAGGTGGAGAAGGTAATGTAGCATTAACCTAACCTGTCCTACATAAAACTATAAATATCTATTATTATTATTATATTTATCTGGTCGGGTCCCTCTTTTTTATTCATTTTCTCTCTCCTTTTAAACATATTTAAACATCATTTTTGAAATCTTTTTACACTTTAAGTCCTGTTTTTGTTTGTATATATTTGTTTTTGTAAAGCGACTCTTGATTTTTTATCATGAAAGGCGCTATATAAAAGATTGTTTTCTTTCTTTACTTTGTTTTTGCATTCTTTACTACTATTGCCAGATAAAAAGTCTTTTCTCCTTCAGTATCAAATGGGCCATATCCTGCTCCTCCACCTCCTGCACCTCCTCCACCTCCTCCTCCCCCACCACCCTGTCGAACCAGCGAGCTCTCCTCTGGGCCCATGCCGCCTCCTCCTCCTGTGGCCCCCCCTCTACCAGGGACAGGGGGCTCACCGACAGTCATCTTTAACTCTGGGCTTGCAGGTTAGAAAATGCATCATTCTCAGTTGTTCACCATGATAACAGTAACCTATTCTGTTGCTAACATGTTGTCTTCTCTCCTGTTCTGCCTACAGAGGGTCCTCTAAAGCTATTCTGTATGTTGAACCTTAAATAATTTTATATTCACTCAAACACCACCTTACACACTTCATCCCACCAACACCTGGTAACTGGAAACCAGTCACAGCTGATTCCAGTTGTCAGTTCTCCATTGTTCAACCATTTCTGGTCCTATTGTTTCTTCACTCTGAAGCAAAAATGATCCAGTAACAAAATAGGTCATTTAAAGGCATATTTCAGTTAGTTTTTTAAATGGTATGCACTTTTGACCCCAAAGGTTCCAAAATAAAGATCCTATCTAGATAAATTGTGCTATCAATAATGATGCAACCATAAGAGGTCACAAGCCAAATGGGCCAGTCTGGACAAATGTAGAGCATTGTCAGTAAAGGCATCTTAGGTAAATCGTGAGCCAAGTCAAAAATGTGAATCACAAACAGATTTCACACTGAATCAGTCAAGACCCAGGTTAATAATGACTGCTGCAGTGGAACACTACTGTTAGTCAACAAGGTAGAACAGAAAGGTATGTTCATAGGCAGACCGAGAAGAGAAAAGGCAACATTGGGGAACTGAAAGTAGGAAGGCCAGATGTTGGAAATGCTGGTGAGCATGATGCAGAGAAAAAAAGGTGGATGTACTACGTGTTCAGCAGACATGATGGAGATGTAGCAAGGCTAAAAGCTTAAGAAATGGTTTAACTTTATATGCCAAGGCATAGATGGAAAGAGACATGTAGTAGGCGTTATCCTGAGGGGGTTAAGAATGTCCTGAAAATGAAAATTGTTTCAGACAGACTGAGTCTGAAGACTGAAGTTGGAGGAATAATGATCCATGTTGATAGTGGTTGAGCTCCACAGGTAGGATGTGAGCCAAAAAGAAGCAGAAACTCTGGAGTGAGTTAGTATATGATCTGATGCAGTGGAAACCTAGAGCTGAGAGAGTGGTTATTGATGCAGACAATGACAGACATGTTGATTTTTATTCTTTGTTATGTTCATACTGTTTGTTTTCTGATTTCATTTTCTTTAGTTCTTCATTGTACAGTGTGATGAGTGTTTGTTTTTACTTTTGCTGACATGTTTCTACGTCACTGGCGTCTTCGTCAGGAAAACCCCCGGACGTTGGTGGCGTCACTTTCTTTTATCACACACTTTATCACAGTGTCCCATGAATGGTCCAGCATGTAGACTCCTTCGTCCCAGAACCATGAACAGGGACGAAGGAGTCTACACGCCTTCATGGGACACTGTGATCAGCGGAGAGGGCATGGGCAGCAGAGGGCGATATCGCCACTGAGAAATAAAGTTCAAATAAAACACTGACTTATTTTCAGATTAAAGTCAAAACACTGTTTTAAGAAAACATAACTTGTGTAATTTCAAAAACATGAAAACTCATCAGTGAACATTTACTAAAGAAGTTTATCCTCCTTTTCTCCTACATTTTCCATCTCTAGAGATCTTTTTTCACAATATATTTGTTGAAATAATTCATCATGATCATTTTATTTAGCTTATAAAACCATACAGTCAAATTGATTTTACAACCCAGACTCCACAAACGCTCTCAGATACTTAAGAAAGGTTTTGCTAAAACATCTAGCTTCCAGTCCATCATCCATCCATTACATTCCATCATTTCATTCATACCCTGTCTTGTATAGTCATTAGTTTAGGGAAATAAAAACAAATACATTTTTATAAACTATATAATTGACTGTCTGAATAAATACGAAGTGTGTTTATGGTCCTTGAATAAGTCAAAGAAACTAAAGTCTTCTGATTAAACCTTCAAAGACCAATCAGATTGATATTTCATGTTTATATGGAATATCACATCTTATCGATCATTTAATATATTTGTAGCCAATCCTTAATGCTACATTTTTATAGAATCTATGACCTTACATCATTTCCACCTGTCAGTAACCAACAAGTGACTCCATGTGTGACAGAATAATTGAATTTAAAAACAGTTTAGCTCGATCAAATTTTATAGTTGGTCGTATTTGTTTAAAGTTGTTTAAATTGATTTTCACTGTATCAGATATTATTTTAATGTGGCTCTTGGACCTTAGTGACAAATTAAGAGTGATGCACAGGTATTTGAATTCTGACCCCCAGTAAATTACATTTTGTTCTCTTTTAAACAACAGATTTCTGAACTGGTTTCTGCACAATCATCTTAATTCACAATAAGAAAGAATCTCAGATATCTTTTTCTCTCCCTGTCTGTCTGTCATTTACAGCTGTGAAGATAAAAAAACCAATCCAGACCAAATTCAGGATGCCAGTGTTGAACTGGGTTGCGCTGAAGCCAAGTCAGATCAATGGAACCATCTTCAATGACATTGACGATGAGTCCATCCTGCAGGTAACAAAACAAGAGCAGGCGCTTCTACGTGTGGCTATTGGAGACGCTCAGTAATCCACGTAACTCCAGAAAAAGATGTTTTGTGTCCCTTTAAAGGGGTTTCACCAGTTCAAACAAGAAAAAAGAAACTAACAAGCTTTAGATTTGTAGTTATACCTTTATTAATGAGAAATATTTATTAATCACATTCCCAGTCCTCCCTGGTGAAGGTTTAAGGCAGTGGTGTCCAACCCTGGTCCTCTAAGACCACCGACCCTCATCTTCTAAAGAAGAGCACTCAAACTCAGGTTCTCAAAGGCAATTATCCAGCATATTTTATGTGTTTACCTGTTCCAACACACACGATTCAATGTTTGAATCATCTGTTCAGCCTGTGAGTCACCTGATGATTAAAAGAAGGTGCAGCAACTAAAACATGCTGAGAGTGGCCCTCAAGGACCGGAGTTTGATTCCTCTGTTCGACAAGTTTTCCATGGTCCAACACACCTGACTTTAACCAGTAGGTGATTACCAGGCTTCTGCAGAGTTCCATGACCATGATTCTCTACAACGTGATGATGAGAGTTACCGAGAGCCTGAAACGTTCGAGTGAGTGTGTGGCACAACTCACATACTAGAAATAAAACGGTTGACAAATGGACATTCTAGTGTTTTTTCATGCGCGCGCGTGTGTGTGTGTGTGTGTGTGTGTGTGTGTGTGTGTGTGTGTGTGTGTGTGTGTGTGTGTGTGACTCCAATAGTAGCTGCACATGTTACAAACATCTATAATACTTGTAAAAAGAACTTTGCGGATTTCGCCTAATGCTGGTTGTTTTTAGAATGTAAATGCCAGTGATTACAGAGGGATCACGGTGATTCCATTGTTGAATCACAGTGGCTCTTGAGGACCAAGATTGAATGCAATGCTCTTTGTTGGAATAAAGACTGTTTGCCATTTTCTAAATGTTTAATTAAGATGATTACCTGTTTGTCTCCCAGAACTTGGACATGGAGGAGTTTGAAGAGCTGTTTAAAACAAAGGCTCAGGGACCAGCAGTAGACCTCACTCTGGCCAGGCAGAAGCTTCCTCAGAAAGCTCCATCCAAAGTTTCTCTACTGGAGGCTAACAGAGCCAAAAACCTGGCCATCACGCTGAGGAAGGCTGGTCAGGCTTCAGAGGTCATCTGCCGTGCCATTCACACGTAGGTGAACTAGTACATATCTCTCACTGAAACCAGTAAGAACTCCAAAGTTACATCTAAATGGGTCCACTGGTTTGGCCTCTAATAGCTTTGTGGGAAGGGAGACATTTACTGGTGGCTGCTGGTTGGCTAACTGGACCAGAAACAGAAATCATTTAGCTTCAGAAGTAGTTTTGAATGTTACCATCTTTTCTGTGCAGGTTTGATCTCCGTACGGTTCCTGTTGACTTTGTTGAGTGTCTTATGCGTTTCCTGCCAACTGAAGCTGAGGTGAAGTTGCTACGACAATATGAGAGGGACAGAAAGCCTCTGGAAGCTCTGAGTGATGAGGACCGATTCATGATGCAGTTCAGTCGCATCGAGAGGCTGAGTCAGCGCATGACCATCATGACCTTCATGGGCAACTTCTCAGACAACATCCAGATGTTAACTCCGGTAAGGCAGGGAGTGTGAGGTAGGGAGGAAGAGAGGGTTAGAAGGAACTTTTTGACTACTTTGTTTTCTTCCAGCAACTTCACGCCATCATTGCTGCTTCAGTGTCTATCAAATCCTCTCAGAAGCTGAAGAAGATCCTGGAAGTGAGTCTGTTGGTTCTGTTAGATTTAGTTTTGCTCTGGTTTCAATATCAACTGAACTTTTGAAGAATCCTGAACCCTAGTGACACTTGGTATCATTTTTGCAGATCATCTTGGCTCTCGGGAACTACATGAATAGCAGCAAGCGAGGCGCTGTGTATGGATTCAAACTACAGAGTTTGGACCTGGTAATGCTCATGCACGCATGCACAGAAGCACATGTGCACGCAGACACACACACAAACACACATACACCCAGTAACTATCACAAGACACATCAGCTGCGAAGCACCGCGAAGTGGATCGCTCATGAAATTTGTACGCTGCCCGCGGCTCCTCTGTTCACATCAAGCAAAAATTTTTGTGTGTGCGTGTGTGTGTGTGTCTAACTAGTTTGCCCTGCTTTTTGATATTGGAAACTATGCTGAGCCTGCTACGGTTTTGTAGACAACAGTGGGGGTGTAGAACCCTAGGGAGGCACTATACAAATACAGGCCAATTACTATATTGTTATTGGCTTCATCTGATAGTTTGGCCCCTTCAGTTTCTCTGTGTTTTGAGCTCCAGAAATTTTTTTTCATAAGACTGATGCGATTAGACGTAGCTTTCTGTCTCTGGGGCAATTTCCTATGGTGGAACTACCAACTCATCTTATCCTCTCAAACTTTGTTCCGGTTCATTTCCATAAACTTGAGAAATTGGTTTAATCTATGAAACCAGAAGGCTCTCACGAGGACTCTTTGCTGCCTAAGTTGATGCATGTTTTTGTTTCTGCATTTGGTTCAGACATTTTGAACATCGTGAACACCAGTCTTTTCACCGGTGTGTTTCCTATGGCCTTCAAACAAAACGGGTGTGCAGCCAATTTTGAAGAAGCCTGATCTGGACTATTTTAACTTTGATAACTTGCATCCAATTTCTAAAGTTCCATTCCTGTCAAAGGTACTGGAAAAAAACAGTCCATTCACAGATTTTAACTCACTTAGAGACAACTCCACTGTTGGATGTGTTCCAATCTGCTCACAGACCGCACCATAGCATTGAGTCTGGTCTGGTGGTCTGATGATTGACCACCAAATCCTTTTGGCCCATCTAGAATCATGGGTCGGTCTTTCAGGTACCGTACTGGACTGGTTCTCTACAAATTTGATATGTAGATCATTCAGCATGCAGATGGGAGACTGTGCCTTCCCGTCTTCCACTGGCTGCCATGGGGTTCTGTCCAGGGGCCCCTCCTAATCTGTCTATCTTCTCCCTTTGGGAAAAATTGTGGTACAGCATCAGCTACCATATCTATGCTGATGCCATTCAGACCTACCTGGCAATGAATGAGTCAAACTTTTTTTTATTCCGGAACTGTGCTGCTCTGGGTGGCTGCATGTTGGAGTAGCTCTGTTGACAATATTTAAGTGTTGCCTTTTCTTGGACATTTTTTCTTCTAGTTTCTCAAGAAAAAACAGTATTTTTGGACAGTTTACTTTTCTGTTTCTTGTGCTGTGAAGCTTGGAGGATTTTTACTGCTATTTTTTAAACCTTTTTTCACTTTTTGAGCATTTGTTATGATGCGTAACCATAACAACAAGCTGGTTTACAATCAGGAGCAGCTGATTAACATTGGAGAAGCTAAAATAATACCTCAAGTGAAGCCACAAATCCCAAATGAGCTAAAACACAAGAAGCGTGGTTGCAGAGCGGGAGCAAAACGGAGACAGAGAAAGAGGAAATTCAAACCATCTCTTCCATCGACCATAATGGGCAATGTGAGATCACTGGCCAACAAGATGGAGGAACTCCAAGCCCTTTCAAGGACTCAGCCAGAGTTTCGGCAGTGCAGTGTTATGTGTTTCACTGAGACGTGGCTGCAGGACCATATCCCCAATTCCAGCGTCTCTCTGCCAGGATTCCTGACTGTACGAGCAGGCAGAGATCTGAAGAGGAGCGGGAAAAGAAAAGGAGGTGGAGTGGAAGTGCTTGTCAACAACAGATGGTGCCATCCAGGTCATGTTTCAGTGAAATGTCGTCTCTGCAGCCCAGATGTTGTACTCTTGGCAGTAAGTTGTTGCCCATATTATTTGCCAAGAGAGTTCACCAGTGTTGTCTTGGCAACCATTTATATTCCACCTTCAGCTGTTGCTGAAAATGCATGTGATGCCATTAGTTCTGTTGTCGCTAAGCTACAAACCCAGCACCCCAATGCATTTGTGGCTATATCTGGTGATTTTAGTCATGCCTCGCTCTCTGCTGCACTTCCAACATTTCAACAGTTTGTCAGCTGCTCCACCAGAGAAAACAAAACATTGGATTAGTGTTATGCAAAAGTAAAGAATGCATACATGTCCAAAACAAGACATCCTCTGGGACAATTAGATCACAATTTTGTTTTTCTCTGCTCAGAATACAAACCACTAGTTCAGAGGCAACCTGTGACAAGAAGAACTGAGAGAAAATGGTCACAGGATGCTGAAGAAGCTCTGCAGGGTTGTTTTGAGACCACAGATTGGATGACTCTCTGCCAAGGAAATGAAGAGGACATCAATGCCATGACTGGATGTGTCACTGACTATATAAACTTCTGTGTGGACAACATCAAACCCACCAGAACAGTGAGATGCTTCGCTAATAACAAACCCTGGATCACCAGTGAACTAAAGAATCTGCTAAATGAGAAAAAAGAGCCTTCAAGAAGGGGGACAGGGAATTATTGAGGAGTATACAGAAGCAACTGAAGATCAAGATCAGATGAACTGAACAAGTTCTTCAATAGGTTCAGTTCAGGAACAAACCCAGCGTCCTCCTTGCCTGTCCCCAACCAATCAGACATCCCATCCTCCTCAGATCCAAAATTTTCCTGTCACACGCCAGCTCTTTTGTCCTCTAACACAGTCATTGACTCTTCTGGTTCTATAAATCTGTCCAACCAAGTCAGGAGATGCTGCTGCCCCATTTACACCCCCCCCCCCCC
>SSNQ01034666.1:1146023-1173389 GCA_006942095.1 Nothobranchius kuhntae
AAAAAATAAGTATACAACCTGGGCCGACTTTCCCCTCGTGCGAGAATCTAATAGCCCAGAAAGCCAGACAAAAACTAGGAGGATAACAGTTGAAGTAGAGCTGCGAGTGGCTGCAAACATCTCGCCAGCTATTTCCCTATTAACACACGTCCGTTTTAATTTCTACACTTTTTTTCTCACACAATAACAAGGATTGTCGAGAAAGCATGTTTGCCGTGGTTATGTCAAATTATACTGATCACAAAACATTTATGTACTTTCTTTTGTTTTCCTCCGCCACTCATAAACACCTGTGTCCTCCTGCAGCAGTCCTGAGGGACAACGGGCATAAATAACAACACAGTAAAAAGTCTGACGTGTTGTAAAAACTGCTATTTTTACCACATTTGAAGTCCGACGTGTTTCTACCAGACGTACGGTGTGAGCTGAAACCAAGTACTACAAATGAAAAAGTCGCAGTGTCCGCAGAATATATAGAAATACAGGCTAAAATGCATTATCTTGTAGAGGCTGGCAGAAGTGACATTTACATGTGGATGTTTCCTTGTCAGGTTGCAGCATCGAGGAATATGGTGTGGTAGGCTAAATCCATTTTACAGTATTTACACTGGACTACGTTTTCCACGTTACGACGTGAAAAATGGTCCCACACCTTTGAAATTTTCTGTCTTTTTCGCACTCCACCGGGGTCCACATTGTCCGCCATGGCTTAAGAGAAAGTTGTGTTATATTCGCTACTCGCATGTGCATTCAGTGCAGTGTGTATGTGCGTCACTTATTTCGGTCCAGGTGAAACACGACCACGGGCGATTGCAAAGCCATGAATTAATTAAACATGAATTAAACGAAGCTTCGAGGCAGAGAATTTGACTCGAGGATTTTTTGTACTCGAATTATTCGAGGTACTCGAGGAATCGTTTCAGCCCTAATATGTATATATATATATATATATATATATATATATTAGTGATAGGAAGCCTGATGAGCTGGGATTGTCCAGGTTTGGGCCAGCTGAAAACAATAAGTGCAATCAGGGGCTGTGAACGAGCTGTTTCTCCCCTCCCTGAAAACACTCATCAGGTGATCTAGGTCTCAACCATTGCAATCAGCTGGTACATGAACACCTGTTTCCAACTAGTAGCACAGCATAAGTATGGTGGCACAACTGAAGCATCAGCGGAAGCGTCAGCCCTTGTGTCTCAGCCCCTCCGGGGTAAAGACTTACGTGTCTACATGCGCGTGTCCACAGAGCAGGTACACAAAGCAAACAAACTCGACCCAGACACTGCTCCATCGACACCTTGCAAAATGTGCCATTATCCTATACCTGTGATCACTGGCTTCAGAGGAAGGTCACACACAGCAAACCGCTTTCGCAACCTTCAAAACCTCCGCTCGCTAAAACCAACTCCCCCCGAAGACACCCAATTGTCTATGGGACTGTGGAACTGCCAATCAGCTGTAAACAAAGAAGACTTCATTACTGCATATGCAAACCACCTGTCACTCGATGCACTGGCTCTCACTGAGACCTGGATCAAACCATGTGACAATGCAACCCCATCTGCTCTCTCAATTAACCACACTTTCTCCCACACTTATCGTGCATCTGGCCGAGGTGGTGGAACGGGCATGTTAATTTCCAACAAATGGATATACAGTCAGTTGTTACCATCAATAAATACAACTCCTTTGAATACCATGCCATCCAGGTAACTGTACTGAAAAATTTCTTTTTGGTTGTCATATATCGCCAACCAGGTCAACTCAGAGACTTTCTTGATGAACTCGACACCCTGCTTTCCTCCATTCCTGAGCACGACTGTCCAACAATGGTCCTTGGAGACATGAATATTCACCTGGACAATCCCAGCTCATCAGGCTTCCTATCACTAATGTCATCATTTGATCTAAAACTAGTACAAAGTCCTCCAACTCACAAAGCTGGAAAAGCACTTGACCTCATTTTCACCAGAAACTGTGCCATTGACAAAATCTCTGTCACACTGCTGCATCTTTCCGATCATTACTTCCTCCATTTCAGAACAACTCTACAAGGGAGGTCCACTGCTTCCTCCCCAATGGTCTCATTCTGCTGCAACCTCCGCAATCTGGCACCCAACCACTTCTCCTCTCTAGTTGCCTCCACTCTTCCATCTCCCAGCACATTCTCTGCTTATGAAGTGAATGAAGCCACCGAGTCACTCTGCTCCACACTCTGCTCTTGTCTTAACAACTTGTGCCCTTTAGCCACTAGACCTGCTAGATCCTCTCAGTTGCACCCTTGGCTAAATGATACCCTCTTGTCTCTATGCACCAATCTTAGAGCTGCGGAATGGAAATGGCGCAAAACAAAAGATCCTGGTGATCTATTGAAATTTCATGAATTACTGTCCTCATTCTCTGCCAGCATCACTGATGCAAATAAACCTTTCTACAGTGACAAAATTCTCAGCTCTACTGACTCTCAGAAACTATTTTCGACATTCAAAACTCTGCTCAACCCTCCATCTCCACCTCCTACCATCAATCTATCAGCTGACACCATTGCCTCATTCTTCATTGACAAAGTGGCAGCTATAAGCAAACTGTTTACTCAACTGGCCACTCCTGAACATTTGCTACCAAAAACTCCATCTAGCCCAACCATCTCAAGCCCTACTGCTTCATTTTCCTCTTTTTCCCCTGTCACTGAGAACTGTGTGCCCAAGCTTCTCACGTGCAGCCGCCCTACTACATGCCCACTCGACCCCATTTCGACTAAGCTTCACCAAGCTATTGCTCCTACAGTAGCCGCAGCAGTCACACATGTGATCAACGCTTCACTGACATCCGGTACATTTCCCACCTGTCTCAAGCATGCTCTGGTTAAACCGCTGCTAAAAAAAAAAGAAAAACATCTCTTCCTCCACATCATGTGGAGAACTACCGACCTATCTCTCTCCTCCTTTTACTGTCCAAAATCATTGAAAGGGTGGCTTTCAAGCAGATCACAGAATACCTCTCACAAAACTGTCTGCTTGACCCTTATAAATCTGGGTTCAAAAAGGGCCACTCCACTGAAACTGCTCTGTTAGCAGTGACTGAATCCTTAAAAGAAGCTAGAGCGACTGCCAAATCCTCTGTGCTTATCCTGCTCGACTTATCGGCTGCATTTGACAGTGTCAACCATGGCTTCCTTTTGTCCACACTCTCTAGCATGGGCACCACAGAGAAAGCACACGCCTGGTTTGAATCGTACCTCACAGGACGATCATTCAGTGCATCTTGGCTTGGACAATCGTCTACCGTGCACCATCTTGTCACAGGAGTCCCCCAGGGCTCTGTAGTAGGACCTCTTCTCTTTGCCATATACACCACTAGGTGAGATCATTCGATCACATGGCTTACCTCTCTAAAACTGAACAACTTGTCATCCCAGCAAAACCATCCATACAGCACTATATCTCAATCCAAAATGACTTCCTATCTCTGGCTCCTTCAAAGGTAGTTCGAAATCTGGGTGTTGTGATTGATGAACACCTAAGCTTTAAAGATCATGTTGCCTCTGTTGCTCGTTCATGCCACTTTGTGCTGTATGACATACGAAAGATCAGACCATACCTAACACAACATGCCACCCAGCTTCTGGTGCAATCTACTGTCATCTCCCGCCTCGATTACTGCAATGCCCTTCTAACTGGTCTTCCAGGCTGTACTGTGAGACCTCTTAAAATGGTCCAGAACGCAGTGGTGCGTCTGGTCTTCAATCAGCCAAAAAGAGCACACGTCACCCCTCTGTTCATTGAGCTCCACTGGCTACCGCTAGCTGCACGCATCAAATTACAATTGCTAACACTAGCATACAAAGTCCGAGATGGTAAGGCTCCCATCTACCTGAATCCTCTTGCAAAGGCTCACGTCTCGGCCCGGCCGCTCATCACAGAATCGTCGGCTAGCAGTACCTACACCACGCTCAGGACAATCCAGACTCTTCTCATGCATCGTTCCACAAATGTGGAATGACCTACCAAGCACTACAAGAACAGGGGCTTCCTTTTCCTCTTTCAAGAAACTCCTGAAGACCCTGCTCTTCAGAGAACATCTTCTAAACTAGCACCCTCCCTGCACCCGTCCCCCTCTTCACTGTCCACTCCTTGTTCCCTCCTCTCCATGATTCATCATGCTGCCTCACTGCTACCTTCGACTGACTGGAAATTGGTTGTTGTTGTTAGCCTCAAGGGCAACATGCCGATTATCACTTATAAGTCGCTTTGGACAAAAGCGTCTGCTAAATACATAAACATAGAACAGTCACGGGTGTTTGTCTTCCTACAAATGCTCGGGAAAATAAATAAATAGGCTACTTTGTGAAGGAGTTAGGACATAATATAGAATATAATATATAATATTATTCAATAATTACCAAAAATCACCAGGGGAAATGTAATTATATTCAATTTTTGTGATTCGTCCCACCATACGCTGTTCAAACTGACTGTACGGCGCTGGCATGTTTGGAACTACTGAGAGGTCCATGAACCACGTGAACGTGAGTCAGCAAATACAAAGCGTGTCGCAACGCTCTCTTTCAACAGCTCTGATTGTAGCCACGGCTGCCCTGGGGCCCACTGACAAGAGGTGACGCTGCCGTACCAAGCCCCCACAATGCGGCTCAAAAATTGAAGCAATCCCGGAAGTACCAAAAATTGCAGTTCCACCCTCATCCGCTGGGGGCTGGTGTCAGAAGCGAGCAAATCCTCATTGACTCCCATGTTAAAAATACCAATTTCACAGCAGAAATAAACATGTTCACAGCCTGGTATCAAAACATGTTTTTGGTTTAAATTATCTAGTTTACACTCATGACAACTCTGAGGGGGGTGAATTTTTTTTCTCACTCTTCTGTTTAGGTGTAGTAAAAGCCTAAAATTCTGTATAATTAATAAGCATCAGACCCACGTGACCGCCGCCTCAGGCCCACGTGACCACAAAGCTAGCTCCGTGGAAAGGCCCAGTAGAGCCTCGGTCTGGCCTGGAAACTGTTCCGGGACTTTGAGTCTGTGTTTGTGTATTCTTTTTTGGATATTTTTGTGCAATTGTTGGACAAAATGACTTGCTGTGGCATTAATAACACTAATAGAGCGTCCAAGGAGTCTCCACTTCATTTTTTTCGGTAAGTAAAATTATATTTATGTATTTTAGGTCACTAACGAGCTGAGCTTAGATTTTAACATGTACTGTTTAACCATGAAATTTAAATGTAATAGGGTAAAACCCAGTGCATTTAACATAATGCTGCACTTTAGAAAATGGGTTGAAATATAACATGTTGGTGGAGCTGGGTTCCAACTATCGGCTTGTGGAGCTCTCGGGAGACCGATGTTTTCCACCCGGTTCTCGCCTCCTCGCAGCCCGGCGCATCTCTGTCTGATCGCGGCTTCTGTCTGCTGCGCGGGCTGCCGGCTGGTTCTCCCCTCCCCGCAGCTGATCGCAGCTTCTGTCTGCTGCGCGGGCTGCCGGCTGGTTCTCCCCTCCCCGCAGCTCGGCGCATCTCTGTCTGATCGCGGCTTCTGTCTGCTGCGCGGGCTGCCAGCTTGTGGAGCTCTGGGATGGAAACCTTTCCACCCGGGTCTCCCCTCCCCGCAGCTCGGCGCATCTCAGATTGCAGCAGCGCTTATCTGCTGTGCGGCTGCCGGCTTGTGGAGCTCTCGGAGACCTCTGTGTTCCACCCGGTTTTACCCAGCGGTCAGCCCAGCGTATCTCTGACTCAGAAGCTCTGGTGTTGTGCACAGTTAACTCCGGTTGTAGCTAGGTTGCTACCTCCGTTAGCTTAGCTCCCACCTCCGCGTTAGCTTTGGGTTAGCTTCAGGTTAGCTTGTAGCTAGTTCGACCGGGTGTCGTCAGTTGATCCCAGCCTTACAGCCACACCCTCAGCTCCACCTCTCTTCCCTTTTGTGGAATTGTCTGGGCTTGACGGAACCTGTGACACGGTCAAAATGGTGGTGGTGGCCACCTCCCATTTGGCCTCAAAAACCTGTTATTGGAGCCCGTGGAAACCCATTGTCCAATATTTATATGTTGATGTGCCATACACAAGCACCACAGTCCGCCTTCCACCACCAGAAAAAGGAGAGTGAGGTGTCTTGCCCAAGGACACGGCTGAGACATAAGGGCTCAAACGTAATATTCCTAAAGCGACATAACTGTAGCTCCTCTGCTGCAGTTCCCCCATATATAATAAAATAAAAGAGCCAACAAAACAGAAAACATCTAAAACAAAGAAGCTTATTGATGAAGGTGGTGGTTAGTGTGTTGTTTTTAATTAGAAATAAAATGTTTTATTGTTTATTGGTTTCCAAACCCTAACCAATTTCATGTCTTTAAATGTATACTGTTGAACAGATTACCCTGACTGACTTCATATAAAAATAGATTTGTCTCGAACAAAATAAAACGAGTCAAATCCGTTACTGTCTTTTATCTCCCCGAAACCAAACTTTTTCATTCAGTAAATAGATAGAATAGACATATTTAAATGTTTGGTCGTGATTCATCCAACAGGCGGTAAATGTCTGCATAACACCGGTTAGAGAAAGACCCGCCGGGATCTGGAGGAGCGGAGAGGCGGAGTAGAGCTGACCGCGACTCTGCCACTGCACCCGGTGTAAAGAGCCACCGCTGACCGTAGGGAACCACAGAGTCACCTCTGACTCAGATGTGTTTGGGTTAGCGCAAGGCTGCAGTGGGTCTGGCGTAGTTTAACCAGGTAGTTAAGGTTAGTTTAACTAGCTGTAGGAACTTTGAACGAGCCAACGCGCTTTCCTGTTACGTTACAGTAAGTTCCGGTTAGCTGGTGTCAGAACCCTTCTGCTTTTGCAGAACCAGAACCTGCTCCTCGGACCGCAAACAAACGCCCCTGCTGTTTAATCAGCGGATTTTGAATACAGTCTATTCGGGGCCAGGCACCCTTACCTGGACAACGACTCACCTGTCGCAGACCTCTGGGTATTTAGGTCCTTGACCTGTTGTTTTGGTCAACTGAGATTAGCCCCGCCCATCCCGGTGGCCAACCCAGATGAAATGTAAAAAAAGTGCCGAATCAGCAGTCTGGTCCAGAACCAGGAAGTGGGATAAAAACGTCACGGATGACGTCAGCATAAAGTTTAAACTAAAGAACCAAAAGGATGGACTACTTTTCACACAGCTGTTATTATTGCTACCTCTAAACATGCACGAGGGAGAACATGCGCTCTGTAAAGCCTAGTTTATGCTTCTGTGTGGGAGAGACGCACACAGTGGCGATGTTTTTAACGAAAGCGGTGTCCTGACCGTCACACGCTTCCATTCGCTGTGTCCTTCTATGGATGTTTAGAAAAGTGGGCTTGACTACGTTCACCCTTGCAAGACTGGGGGAGAGCCCTCGCCAAGACGTTTAATGGCGCTGCATGTCTCCGTACCAACGCAGACGCATAAACTACGCTTAAGCATGCATGGTGAGAATATGCTTCCCACAGCTCATCCAGTGACAAGTAGATGTTACCAAAGCACGCAGGTACATTATTGCCCAAGGAAATTTGAGTCGTGGATTTAACAAAAGCAATCAGATTTATTTTAACAAAAGGACGCTGGCTTGACCGCGGCTCACAATTGACGGCTCACTTGACCGCGGTCCGCGGTCCAGTAGACCTTACAGCAGGGGCAGACTAAACACTGACCAGTGACCTCCTTACCCCCTTCACCGTGCAGACACCCTTAAAGGTTTATTTAACTCTTACTGCGGCTGCCTGTCAGAACAAGTACTGCACCCACTGCCCATCTCTAACTGGAAGTTGAACACAAAACAAAAAAAAATCATTAATAAACAAACACCAGACACCATGAAATGCATTGAGGAGTGTGTGCTTCTCTCCTCCATACACACTATGAACCAGTAGCAATTCTCACACGCATTCACATACACACTCCAGTTAGTGTGGGTTAGGGTTAGCCCACACATTAGTGGGCTTCGCATTGGCCCAACCAGCCTCACAGTTCTTTATGTCCAGGGTCCAGGCCTGGACCTGAAAAATTAGCCTGCCGTTCCCCTCGCAGCTAATCACCATACCTTCAGTTGAGCTTGTTCCAAACTGCGTCTGCTGTGAGCGAAGTGGGACTGTGTGAACACACACCCTCCTTCCTTTAACCCAGGTTTCAATCCAGAAACCACAGCAAAGCAGGAACCCCCCTGAGCTCAACGGAACGCTCGACAGCCGCGTACCAGATCTCTCCACGCAGACGCTGTCCCTCTCTCAACTCCTCCTTCCCAGATTGGGAGAACCGATGCCTCTTCAGGGTCTACACTGCCCAAGGAGCAGCATGTCATGCCCCAGATCCAATGCCCCAAGCACAATAAGCATAACAACAGAACACTGATGAGTTCCTAATGATCTTCCAGTAACAGAAACAGTCAGATGTTTAGATGTGTTTAATGAAACGGCCCAGAGAAAAGCTAACACCTCGTCAAAATGTTTTTATTTTCCATCTCATCAGCTGATAGATCAGGCTCCTAGAATCTGACAGGAGCTTGTTTACGTGGTTAGACCACGTACACATCACTTTTTGGAAGAGTTGACTCGTGCTCGATTCAACCTGTCAACCAGAAGGTGGTCGGAAGCGGAGCATCTAGAGAGGACTGCCCCCAGCTCTGACTCGTTCCTGCGCTCGATGGCAGTGTCCGCTGCACCCTCCAGGTCACTGACAGAAACAGAAGAGAAATAAGCATAGGGCGGAGCCTCCCGCATGATAATGTCACAGCTGTCATCTTACCCCACAGCCAGGTGAGCTTTGACCTTCTGGTCAGGGGTTACTTTACAGACGTACTTCTTGGCTTCATACCTGTTGTTATTCTTCATGCAAATTTCAACAAACGCCTGAAGACAAACGCAGCAAGGCTTTATGAGAAATGCAATACAATGGAAACAAAATGGCAAGGGGTGGAGCTTCTTACAAGATATCCAATGGGGGACTTCTTGCTCTTTGAGAATTTTTCCAACTCCTCCCACTCCTCCTTCTCTGCCAGAGACTTGAGCTTCAACCACCAATACCTGCAGAAGTAGACAAGGGTAGACAGGTGAGGAGAAGGTAAAACACAGGTGTGACTGGTATGTTGGTTGTCATCACCTTTTGTCAGGTACTTTGAAATCTCTGTAGAGCTGCTCTGCTTGTTTGTGAAGTCCTAATGACATCAGAGCTTCCATGGTTCCCTGGACCAGAAGTGGCATCATTAAACAACACTTAGCTGGTTTGTAATTGGTCACATTTTTTTGTTTGTTCAAATATCTCAAAAAATAAACTTTCATGTGGAAAACACCCAGCACCTTAACCTACCTGCAGAGACAGCCCGAGAAGCCCCGCCCCTTTCTCATCATCCAACTTTCGTTGGAAACGAAGGAGACGCATCTCATCTTCTGTGGCCTAAAAGACCAGACAAGAGTCAAGGTGACATTTCTGTCTTTAGTTACTCAGGGAGGAGGAGCAGGAAAAAGGGGTGAAAGGCGCTGGAACATAAGAAACAAAATGGGAGAAGAGGGGGGGTGAAGGCGGGAATCAGGGAGGAAATTGTGTCATTTGACTACTTTCTGTCAGTCTTGAGGCGTGTTATGGTTTTCCGTTACACTTACCTGTACTGTGCACTTTCTGCCATGATGATTCAAAGGTCTTAGTTGTGAAACTAATAAAGAATTTTCTACTCTTAACTTACCTTTACAGCAAAGTCATTCTTGGCCTTATTGTATTCATCTATAGCACTCTGCAGGTGAGACAGTCGGCTCTCCAACCTCTGAACACACAGATCAAAGGTCAGCATGTCTGTTCTATTAAAGCTCAGAACTTGAAACCTTATATTTGAGATTTCTATCAGTTCAACACTCCAGACACACAAAACCTCTGGTTCATGGTTAGAGTTTTATCTGGGAGACAGTCAGGTTTAGAACTGAAACAGTCAATAGCCACGTTTACATGCGCATATTTAATCGGATTGAATGCCCAATCAGATCAAAAATTCTGCATGTAAACATGTCAATCAGAATATTCTCATCCGATTCGGCCCGATCGGATTGAAATTTCAATCCGATTGAGAGAGGTGGTTTATTCCATTCTTCATCCCGATTGACGTGCATGTACACAGCCATTCGGATTGTTGGGGTAAAATAATGCCCACTGCGTATGTGTGCAACAGCGAGCGGGCCTCTCCGCTGTCTGACTTAAAAAATGACGGCGTAATTAACGAGCGGCGGCTTTTAAATCCGACGACAAGCCGTCCCCGTTTCAGTAATATTTAATTCAGAACTTGCATTTTTGTGGAAGTAAAATAAAAATCTGATTATTGCACAAATCATTCGACAAACATGTTCAAATCTGTACTGGAAATACGCAGGTTCATTGCAAGAGTTGCAGCGCACGGATCCCCTTTCTGTCAGCTTTGAACGCAGCAGCTTCTGCAGCAGGTGATGGAGACGCGCATGTAAAGAAGACAGGATAATATGGGTTTTACAGACCTGATTGGAGGCTGATGTTGGGTAGGAAAACGTCCTCGGTTAAATACTCTGGACGACAGTAAAGTCCGTGTTAAAAGCACGTAAACGCAGATGACCTGAGATGCAGTTTGTTAATGACGAACACAGGCTTCTAAACTTTCTGAACATCTTCTGTTATTTTGTTTGAACAGATTTTTCTCAACAGTTTCAGCTGATTGTCACATGTTATTAATAATAAGCCACAACAGAGCTCAGTAATAAAACATGAGTCTAAACCCATCCCCCGCTATGCGCAGCAGCACAGCTGTCACTTCAGACCCGCGGACCAGCTGATCAAGAGGCAGAGACATAACCCTCCCTTATTTTAAACAACAATAAAATGCAGCAAAGCATATATCTGCAGTTATTCACTGAAGAAAACGTAACTTCTACGAGTTAAATAAAAATATTAAATTGAATAAATGGATCAGGAAAGCAGGGAAGAATAGTTATTTCTGTTTTTATATTTTTCATTTCGTTTCATGGTGTTTGTTTACAATTTTTCTTTCGGGAAAGGCAGCTCTGCGCAAGCTCAACCTATTTAATCGGATTAAACGCTTGGTGCATATGTACGCACGGCATGATCGGATCATTTCAGTTCGTGTCCATGTGAACAGAGATTCGGAAATTCCGATCAACCAAGATTTCAATCGGATTGAGGAAATTTGGCACATGTAAACGCAGCTAATGAAACGTTAGACTCAAGTTGGTTTTACTGCTCAAAGCTCCTATGTGAAGCTTCTCATTGGTTCAGTTAGCATTACACTGGGGTCAATCCAAGCACCTTTGGTGAGATGGAAAGAAGAAGAGGAAACAATTTTTTATTCCGCAAAAATGAAAAAAAAGAAAAAAAATTAATTAAAAATATAATAATTATATTTTTGTTATGTTCATACTGTGTTTGTTTTCTGATTTTGTTTTCTTTTGTTCTTCGTTGTACACAGTGTGATGAGGGTTTGTTTTTACCTTTACTGACATGTTTCGACGTCACTGACGTCTTCGTCAGGGTAACCGCCGGATGTTGGTGGCATCACTGCCTTTTATCCACGGGCAGCAGAGGACGATGTCACCCTCTGCTGCCCGCACCCTCTCCGCGTATTACAGTGTCCCATGAATGGTCCAGCGTGTAGACCCCTTTGTCCCTGTTCATAGACCTGGGTCCACGCCTCCTTATTTCAACGGCTTCTTTGATCCATCTTTAGTTGTTCTGTGTTTATGATCCGTGTGTTATCCCAGTCCATTATATGATTTTCTCTTGTACAGTGGTCTGTTATGGCTGATCGATTTATTGTGCTTCCTGTTTTGCTGCTCTTGCGTGTCTTTGACTTGTTTCCTTCTCACACTCCTTTCTATGTTCTAATGTTGGTGTGTTGAGTTGGCGTCCGATTTCTTCAGTGCATGGTTATTACAGAGTTTACATGGGATTTTGTTAATGACTACACATTTTTGTGCCGATTATATCTTGTCTTTTGGGTTTACTAATCTTTTCCTAACTGTCGTTAACGGTTTTGTTGGTGTGTTTATGTTGTGTTTGTTCATTGCTGTTATAATCTTCTGTGTTATGCCTTTGATGTATGGAAGGGTTATTACTGGTTTTGGTTCAGTGTTTTCTGGGTTTTGTTTTGGTTCGTCTTTTCTTTTTGTTGTTACTTGTTGCTTTCCTTTGTTAATTACCCATGTTGGGTATCCACAGGTTTTTAAAGAGGTTTGTAAGTGTTGGTCCTCTTGTCTGCATTCCTTAACTTCTGTTATTATGCTTGCTCGGTGGTAAAGTGTTCTGATTACTGACATATTATGTATGGTAGGATGTTCAGATGTCCATATTAAATGTTCAGGGTTCCATCTTTCTGTCTGGTTATTTTCATGTCCATGAAAGTTATGCTGCCTTCTTCTTCGTATGTACATTTTATGTTGTTGGTGTTATCAATATTGTTCAGGTGTTCCGTTAGTGTTGCTATTTGTCCTTTTGGAATGATTTCTAATATGTTGTCTATGTATCATTTCCATAACTTGATTTCACAGTCCGAGGGGACAGTGGTTATGGCTTTTTGCTCTAGGTCCTCCATGAAAAACTAACAGAGGGTTGCTGACAATGGGTTTCCCATGGCAAAGACTTCCTGTTGTTTGTAGATGATTCCATCATCTTTGTAAACCAACAGAAGAATTTTAAACTTATTACGAAACCCAAATGGAAGCCAGTGTAAATTTGCCAAAACAGGGGTTATATGCTGCCGTTGGTCTATGCCTGTAATAAACCTTACAGCAGCATTCTGAACCAATTGGAGGCGTACCACTGAAGAGGAGGGAATACCATATAAGAGAGAGTTGGCATAGTCCAGACATGACGTTACAAAAGCATGAACAACTGACTGAAGATCTTTTTTGTTCAGGACAGATTTTAGTTTGGCCAGCCGGCAAAGATGAAAGAAACACGACTTGACTACCTGATTTATCTGTGCATCCATTTTTAAAAAAGCATCCGAAGTGACCCCCAAATTTGTAATTGTTGACTTCACCAAAACTGACAATGACGGGGGCAGAGATGGCTTCACAGCAGAGGGGGAGCAGGGGGCAAAGAGAATAGCCTCCAGTTTGGAGCTGTTAAGATGGAGAAAATTAGCCGAGAGCCAGGACCTGACTTCACTCAGGCAGTCAGTCAGTGGTTGCACAGGGTCAGCAGATTTTAGGGCCATATAAAGCTGACAATTGTCAGCATAGAGATGAAAATTTACCCGGAATTTTCTAAAAATGGCTGCCAAAGGTAAACTATATAGCTTAAAAAGAAGTGGACCTAAAACGGACCCCTGGGGAACCCCACAAAAAAGAGGTGCCACTCTAGAGGCGCAATTCCCCAGGGCAACATTAAAACATCTGCCATTAAAATAGGAGCGGAACCACTCTAAAGCTGTTCCACGAATGCCAATTAACTGCTCCAGTCGCTGTAATAGGATTGCGTGGTCGACAGTGTCAAAGTCTAAAAGCACCAACAACACATTAAAATCAGAATCAGAGGCAAGCAAAATATCGTTAAAAACATGAATAAGAGCAGTCTCAGTGCTGTGGTGAGGGCGAAAACCAGACATAAAAATATCTAAAACATTGTTGGATGTAATGAAATTAAAAATCTGGATAAAAACCATCTTCTCCAACAAGGTTTGGTATTTGAATTACTCCGGGGGACGAGAAGGTAGCTTCCCTTCGCCTTCGCGTCGGGGAACGGGTCCTGACTGTTGTTTGTGCTTATGGGCCAAATATCAGTTCAGAGTACCAACCCTTTTTGGAGTCCCTGGGACGAGTGATAGTGCTCCATCAGGGGACTCCATTGTCCTGCTGGGGGACTTCAATGCTCACGTGGGCAATGACAGCATAACCTGGAGGGGTATGATTGGGAGGAGCGGCCTCCCCTGATCTGAACTCGAGTGGTGTTTCATTATTGGACATCTGTGCAAGCTGCAGTTTGGCCATAACGAACACCATGTTCGAACATAAGGATGCCCATCGGTACACTTGGTACCAGGGCAGCCTAGGTCGCAAGTCGATGATAGACTTTGTAGTCGTATCATCTGACCTGCGGCCGTATGTTTTGGACACCCGAGTGAAGAGAGGAGCGGAGCTGTCAACTGATCACCACCTAGTGCTGAGTTGGATCAGATGGCAGGGGAAGATGTCGCGTAGACCTGGCAGACCCAAACGCATAGTGAGGGTCTGCTGGGAACGCCTGGCAGAAGAACCTGTCAAGACGGTCTTCAACTCCCACCTCCGGCAGAATTTTGACCGTGTCCCGAGAGCAGTGGGGGACTTTGACTCCGAGTGGGCCTTGTTCCACTCTGCAATTGTTGAGGCGGCTGTTGCTAGCTGTGGTTGCAAGGTGGCCGGTGCCAGTCGTGGTGGCAATACCCGTACCCGCTGGTGGACACCAGAGGTTCGGGAAGCCGTCAGGCTGAAGGAGGAGGCCTACAGGGCGTGGCTGGTATGTGGGTCTCCGGAGGCAGCAGACAGGTACCGGATAGCCAAGCGGGGTGCAGTAGTGGCAGTTGCCGAGGCAAAATCTCGGGCGTGGGAGGAGTTTGGTGAGGCCATAGAGAAAGACTATCGATCGGCTCCAAAGAGGTTCTGGCAAACTGTCTGGCGCCTCAGGAGAGGAAGGCAGCAACTCGCTCAAACTGTTTACAGTGGGGATGGGGAGCTGCTGACGTCAACTGGGGCTATAGTCGGACGGTGGAAGGAACACTTTGAGGAGCTCCTCAATCCCACCTATGCGCATTCCGAGGAATAACCAGAGCCGGGAGACCTGGAGATGGACTGTCCAATCTCGGGGGCAGAAGTTGCTGAGGTAGTCAAACAACTACACAGCGGCGGAGCCCCGGGGGCAGATGAGGTTCGTCCTGGGTATCTCAAGGCTATGGATGTTGTAGGGCTGTCATGGTTGACACGTCTCTGCAACATTGCGTGGTCATCGGGGGCAGTTCCTGTGGAGTGGCAGACCGGGGTGGTGGTCCCCATCTTTAAGAAAGGTGACCTGAGGGTGTTTTCCAACTATAGGGGGATCACACTCCTAAGCCTCCCTGGAAACGTCTACTCCGAGGTACTGGAGAGGAGGGTCCGATCGATAGTTGAATCTCAGATTGAGGAGGAGCAATGTGGTTTTCGTCCTGGAACTGTGCTGTGGACCAGCTCTATACCCTTGCAAGAGTGATGGACGGGGCATGGGAGTTTGCCCAGCCAATCCACATGTGTTTTGTAGATTTGGAGAAGGCTTATGACCGTGTCCCCAGGGGCACCCTGTGGGGGACGCTCTAGGAGTATGGGGTGGGTGGCTTTCTGTTAAGGGTCATTCAGTCCCTTTACCAGAGGAGCGTGAGTTTGGTCCGCATAGCCGGTAGTAAGTCGGACCTGTTCCCGGTGAGGGTTGGACTCCGCCAGGGCTGCCCTTTAGCACCGGCTCTGTTCATTACATTTATGGACAGAATTTATAGGCGCAGCCGTGGTGTGGAGTGTGTCGAGTTTGGTGGCAGGAGAATCTCATCTCTGCTTTTTGCGGATGATGTGGTCCTACTAGCTTCATCCAGCTCTGAAATTCAGCTTTTGCTGGGTAGGTTCGCGGCAGAGTGTGAAGCGGCTGGGATGAGGATCAGCACCTCCAAATCTGAGACCATGGTTCTCGACCGGAAAAGGGTGGCTTGCCAACTCCGGGTCAGGGGAGAGGTCCTACCCCAAATGGAGGAGTTTAAGTATCTCGGGGTCTTGTTCACGAGTGAGGGTAGGAGGGATTGGGAGATCGACAGGCAGATTGGTTCAGCATCTGCAGTGATGCGGACTCTGAGCCAATCTGTCATGGTGAAGAGGGAGCTGAGCCAGAAAGCCAGGCTCTCGATTTACCGGTCGATCTACGTCCCAATCCTCACCTATGGTCATGAGCTTTGGGTAATGACCGAAAGAACGAGATTGCGGATACAAGCGGCCGAAATGAGTTTCCTCTGTAGGGTGGCCGGGCTCAGCCTTAGAGATAGGGTGAGGAGCTCGGACATTCGAGAGGGACTCGGAGTAGAACTGCTGCTCCTCCGGATCAAAAGGAGCCAGTTGAGGTGGTTTGGGCATCTGGTCAGGATGCCTCCTGGACGCCTCCCTGGGGAGGTGTTTCGGCATGTCCTGCCGGCAGGAGGCCCCCGGGTCGACCCAGGACACGTTGGAGGGGTTACATCTCCAATCTGGTCCGGGAACGCCTTGGGATCCTGCTGGAGGAGCTGGTGGAGAAGACCGGAGACAGGACTGTCTGGAGCTCCCTATTTGCGATGCTGCCCCTGCGACCCGGACCCATATAAGCGGAGGAAGACGACGATATTATTGTATTGTGAGACATGTAAGACATCATGTCATATCACGAGGTTTCCAGCCCTTAGTGTATAGCCTTTTGTTGTTACTTTTTTCTGTTTTACTGCAGTTACACCTACATTTCCTGTCTGAGGGATAAATGACTTTACTATTTGGTCATAATGCAAGATTTAAACATAGGTAAAAAAAAAATATATATGTTCTACTAGTTAAAATCATTTAAATATTTTCTAAATTAAGATATTTAAAAGTCTGCCAGTTCGCAAGTCCAAACAAAGTTTTGAAGAGAGAAGAAAATACTATGCAATTGTAAATAAAGTCATGATGAAAGGAACTACTTCCCGTAGAGATAATGAGCCACCATCATGTACTTCTGGTTGTATTATATCCGGTTACGGTAAAAAACATGCTGTCTGCAGCCATATCTTCTTGAAGTGAATGGGGTGGAGTCATGTGACTAGCTGTGACATGAACTCCACTGGTCTGTGCCACAGCTTCTTAAGGGACATGAACATCGGCAACGTACTCACGTCTTTTCTTTTTTTT
The DNA here is from genome assembly GCA_006942095.1 of Nothobranchius kuhntae. Taxonomy (NCBI): domain Eukaryota; kingdom Metazoa; phylum Chordata; class Actinopteri; order Cyprinodontiformes; family Nothobranchiidae; genus Nothobranchius; species Nothobranchius kuhntae. The sequence continues at coordinate 1,162,937 of SSNQ01034666.1, forward strand.
AAATACCGGACATACCAACATGGGCAAAATGACGTTGTAAGTCATTCATTTTGGTAACAGTAAATTTTCGATTTACCGTCAAGCCCGAGCAGAAAGGCAAATCAAAGGTAAGAAAGAGTTGGTATTCCATTCTTTAGACAGAGGTCAAACACAGAGCTGATACAGGTGTGACCGTTACCTTTTCTCTGTAACTTGCCATGATGTAGTAGTTTGCCAGCTCCTGGTGATCATCATCCTGGTTGTAGAGATCTTTCAGAGTCTCCTGTTCCTGTAGTTTACAGAACTGACAACAACCATGTGACAGGTTGATACATGCAGGTGAAGACTCAGCATCCCCTAACAAAGCACAGCCAGGTGAGCTCACCTGTCTGTAAAGACTGAGCGCTACAGGTTGATTCCTCAAAGTCATGAAGAAATCTCCTCGATTCATTTCATTTTTCAGATATGTGACCACTGTGTATACTGACAACACGCACATTAATACATTAGGTAACAAATCACTTCTCTGACAGATAGGTGTAGGCGGGGCCTTAGTACTCACCTAGATCAGTGTCGCCACTTTCCACGGCTTTACCAAGAGCCAGCTGACTCCTCTTCATCTTCAGCAGCAGAGGAACCTGTTCTCCAGAACGAGCCTCAAAATCCAGCAGCTGGTAGAGGTAAACAGTCAGTACTACAGAGTACTATACAAAAAATTATTTCTGTGTGGAGTTGGAAAAAATAACTGAGTATTACAGAATTCTGAAGATGTTATAAAAATTCTACAAAGAACTGCAAATAAAATCACAGAAGACCACAAAACAATACACAACATCAAAATACTTCTAAACTTGGCTGAGTATTTTCTGACTGAAGTACCTTTATAGCAAGCTCAGTGCGTCCACATTCGTATGCTTTAGCAGCAATGTGTGAGTATGAAACTCCAGGTGAGTCTCCAACCTTCAAACAAACAGCCCGAGCTATGGCCTCATCAGATAGGTCTTTCTGCTGTACCTGGACATGCCCACAACACACTGGTCAGAACTGCATGTGGAAGTAGCCTCAGGTGAAATCGTGTGTGTTTGCTTACCTTACACGAAGCCCAATGCTTCAGAACTCTGCTCACCCCCTGATAATCCGGAATCTTCAGATAGCGACAAATTTCAATGGCTAACGGATAAAACTGCCTGTACACCAACCTGAGCGAGACAGGTACAAAGATATAGAGACAAATCAGACAATTGTGAAGAACAGGTAAGAGAAACATGAGACCTTTTATTCACATTGCATCACCTTGTCAACATTTTGTTATGTAGCAGCTTTATTCCAAAACGTATTTTTCCCCCACAAAATTCGACAAATTCCTTTACAATTTTCTCACTTGCTAAAACATTAAATGCTGTTGTCTGAACCAAATGCTCAGTTGCTTGAACCCACTAATTGAATCAATCACTCTTTTGACAAATCATAAGCACTTTTCACCTGTTTAGACACCACTTGCCAACACAATTTCATTGTGATACACCTGTGCTGCATAATGGTGAGCAAAGGTGACAAAAGTCCAACACAAATAAAGCACAAGTGTCACCACTTGAACACAAATAAAAATGGATCACACTTGTGGCTAATGATGTGGGGGAACATATAAAGTAAGCCAATTCAAAGAGCACTGATATGTGAGGCCCTAGAATGGACAGAAATCTGAGAGGAAGAGTTCGTGGGAGAGGTGGTCAGCAAAGACAAAGAACAGTAATATATTTTTATTTATTTATTTGTTATTTTTTCATTTATTTAATTTTTTTTTCATTTCCCCCCATGTCCTGTCTGGCTGTGAAGCAAACAGAACTGATGTCTGAATGCTGGTAACAAGCCTTACAGGTTTACTCTCAGGTGGAGCATCAAAGCGTCTGCTTTTAATGTCATGCCTGATACTTAAAACTATTGTTATTGTTTTTGAATGCTTTTTAATTCCGACCAGACACGGAGACAGAGGTGAAAGAGAAAGGTGGAGAGAGAGGAGGGGGGGGGGTTCCACAAAAATAAACAATGAACAAGAGTCTGCTTCTAGACCTGCAGAAAAAGACAAAAAAAGCAAAAGAACAAAAGATATGGGACACAACAACAATACAAGATCAAGCTATCACTGCGTCAACTTGAAGAAATATATAATCAACATTGTTTAACTGAACAATCACACAATAATAAATCACAGTGCATTAAGTGCCCACCATAGTCTTAAGACGTGTTGAACGTGCCCAAGTCCATACTTATGAAAGCACCATGTGAGCACCTGTATGCGTACACGCGCTTGTTTATGTAAGGTTTCTCTATAGGAGCGTCCAATAGAGTGTGAGGGGCCACAGATCTGCCCCCTAAAGATGTGCAGGAGACGGAGGGAGCTCCAAGTCCCAGAGATCCAGGAGCTGCCCCAGAGCACAGGAACCCCAGAGAGACTGTGACCAGAAAAGCCCCTGCCCCCCTCGAGAAGAACAGAGGATCGCCCGGGGGGGCACAACCAGCAGCCAGCAGAGTCCCGGGAGATATCGGCGGCAAGCCCACAGGCCCGCCCACAGCCTCCCACCCCCTAGACGGACGAGCCCAGGACCCAGCGACCTGGGGCGACCACCCCTGCCGGGGACCCAGCAGAGCCCAGGGACCCAGACCCCACCAGGCAGCCACCGGGATTGGTCAGGCAGACGCCAAAAATCTTAAACTCCCTGACCCGGGAGCCCCGACCCAGGCAGACCAAGGCACCGCACTCCACACCAGGTGTGGCAGGGAGAGGGGAGACAAAGATCTATATCAAAAGAAGTCCCAGGAGAAGGCAGGAGTCAGGCCCCACCTGACATATCAAGTCATACACAAACACAGTCGCACACTCCCTCCCTCATGCTCACACATACAAATACAACCAAAGACTTACAAAAATGCACGCCGAACACCCACTCATGCTCCCCATACACGCCCTATTCACTCTGGTCCCGGTACTGCTGCACATGGGGTACAACCATTACCAGTTCCCAGAGTTCGTCCCTTTCTGCTGGGGTGCTGATGAGCAAGCTCCCCTGCCCAATGCTGAGCACAGAAACCTACCACCCCAGACCCCAACCGGACGGCCAGATCTCCCTCCTAGCCTCCAGCCCCAGGAAGCCAAGTGACAACAGAGGTGTTCTAAGACCCCTAGTCTCCCTCCGCCTGCTCCAATACGGTGTTAGTGAGTTTTGATGAGGTGTATTCCATGGCTGTGGTGAGCAGGCAGTGCAGGCATCATCTGGCCTGTGCCAGCTGATGCCACCACACCACCCCACTTGCACCCACAGCCCTCAGTGTCTAAGTGCAGTTTAAAATTGGAAGTGGGCACCGACACTTGGGATGAGGCTGACAAATCTCCCTGCCAACTGCCGTTGAATGTGCTCAATCCCAAGGCCCTAAGTGTGTGTTTGCGTGGAATGTCATTGGTGGAAGTGTTTAAGGTGCAAATAAAATTGGGGGGCAGGTTGCCACAGGAATGCGGAAATGGGGTCCATACCCGCACTCCCTGACTTGTCCACCCCAAGGTCCTATGTGCATGTTTGTGTGATGATGTGAGGGAGCAGGAGGAGAGAAATGTGTGGGGGATGGGGAGGAATGGCTGGTTGGGCATAGCCCTCCAGAGAGCCAGCTCCCCCACTGGCCTCAATAGGCACCTCTGTTGTCAAAATGCTACCTAGGGCATGGAGACCCCAGCCCATCCTGCCAGGGCCCAAAGCAGCAGGATCACAGAGCCTCACGGAGTCCGAGGGCACCAACCCAGTCCCACCCCAGCAGAATGTCTACGCCCATCCCTGCATTTGCACAACTTCCAGATTATATAAGACATAGGACATCCAGGTAAGGTTGGGTTCTCCCCCTCCTGGACTTCCTCCTCCCCTGTGATGGGACAACAGAGGAGCCAAGGTCTACCTGAGGCCCCTGAACCTGAGCCAGGCACTGCTGCATGATCCTGCCTTCTCCCTGGCAGCATGCATGTCAGGACCCGACCCCCAAGGCCCCGCCCAGATCCCCCCACGGGGCCGGCCACCCCCACACCCCGAGCCCCCAGGCCCCCACCCAGACCCGCCCAGGGGCAATGCAGCTGCCAGGCAGTGACCCATGGCCACCGCCAAGACCTCCACGGGGCTCCACTCACAACCACCAGTAGTCCACCCCCCCGAGGCAACCCAAGCACTTCCAGAGGGGGGCAACAGCCCCCCAGTCCCAGTATCTCTATTTTTCCCAATTCAAGAGGATAGTTTTCTTAGCGATGCATATGGCAGTCAGAACCACATGAGCCAAAGATGTTTCAATTGGGACATCGTCCAACAAGTAAGCAAAGAGAGGGGGCGGTTGGGATATGACATTTCAGACACTTTGACAGGTCTTCACATTCTCTACCCCAAAATTCCTGGACAGGACCACAGTGTGTGAATGTAATTGTCAGGAATGTGTTTAATGCAGTGTGTGCAGGTGTCAGACGACACAAACCCCATCTTGAACAACCTGTATAGTGTACTCTGTGTAGAATTTTGTACTGAATTAATTGTAAATTGGGGTGTCTGATCACTTTAAAAGTTTTTAAACAAGTTTGGGACCAGAAGTTCTGATCAAAGCGGACTGATAGATCCACCTCCCATTTTTCAATAGGGATTACTATTCTATTGTCTATTTTGGACAGTGTCTTACATACTTTAGACAGTAGTTTGGGGGAGGTTGAGATTATAGAAGTCTAATACCCTTGGTGGTGTTTGTAATTCTATTTTATTAAGCTTAAATATTTGTTTGACTGTTGCAAGCTCTCGCATGCCAGAAACAATGGAGGAGGTCAGAAGGAAAGCAAAGATAAGCGAGAGCTCGCTCGTGCGAGTGGAATCAGGCAGGAGTGGTCCAACTGAACAGGAAGCAGCAAAGGAGATGGGGCAGAAGAAGGCCAACTGAAGAGACATCTCAGGATGTGAAAGTCCTCAGTGGGGAAGCTTTGGACTTTGGGTGGAGCTGAAACCAGCTTACAAATAGAACGATCATATGGGTTTGGCTGTCTTGTGTTTGACTAAGATATGTAACTGACAAATAATCACATTGTTTTACTGTCTTGTGAAAAAAAGATGTATGTAACTGGCAAATGAATACATTGTTTAGGCTGTCTCACGACTGGTTGAGATATTGCTTCACTATGGAAAATGTTTGGCTTGGCAGTTTGTAGAATGATATATAAAGGGCAGTTAGAAGTAGATGAGAGAGAGTTAGTGTGTGACAGTTAGTGTTAACACAAGTCGACGAGGTAGCACCGACAGGTGCAGGAAGAGAGAGCAGTTATTCTCAGGAAGATTTTTAGAAGCAGCGGCCTCCTAAGGGGATTTTTTAATCTTAGATTTACTCTTTTTTTTTGTATTTTTTAATCTTGAAATAAACTTTTTGGAAAAAGAATCCTCATTCTCGATTCTTAAAGGTCTCTTTTAGCCTTTGAGCGGGAGCCCCATCCAGATCTAAAGGAGAGGTAAGCCACCTTAAACTGCTTGTTCCTGTGCTTCAGGCCTTGTTTTCAGGTTGTGACAGATTAAGAAAAGATACCTTAGGTAATGGGAGCTAGTCTCACCTCCTCCCTATTGTAGCAGGACACCCTAAGGATTATAAATCATAATGGTTAGCTGGTTCAAACAGGCTCTGTTCTGCACGGGTGAAAAAGTCTGTTTAGCGTGGGAAGGAATCATTTCAAAGGGTGGATTAATTAGATTAATTGATAAATCCATGTTAGCCTGATCAACTAACAGGAATCATTTTCTAATTACCATCGCCCACATTGCTGACAGAGGCGCAAATTAATCCTGATAGGACCCAAATAATAGTCAGCTGGATGGCCTCCAGTGAACTTCCGCCCTAGTATTTAAAACCATTAAATAAGGGAAGTGTGTTGTCACAGAAGAACAAGTACGGCAATCTCCATTCTACCTTAAAATAGAAAACGAGTTCTAATTAGGGAGTCCAAACCAGGGTCTGTACAATAAAACTCACCTGCGGCCTCAACCTCCCTGAAAAAGCAGTGTATTCTAAGGTTCTAACGGAACCAATAAAAGTACACACTCGCTTCATGACTACAGATTTAATTTGGTGGTATTCTAAAAAGCTATTCTTATCTATTCCAAATTGGGAGACTATTCTATTAAATGGGAAGAAGTCCAATCCTTCACATATGTGTTTCAGGTATAGGATTCCTTTATTTTTCCAGTCCGGAAGGTTCATCATTTTGTTATTTTGCAAAATATCAGGATTATTCCAGATAGGTGTGCTTCTGCATGGTATTAGTGAAGACTGTCATTTTTAGATACTCCCACCACGCTGTCAGAGAGAAAGAACAGTAATATCTGATTAAATCAGAGCTACTATGATCGACCATGTTCAACTCCATGGTATGAGCATAAGGGAGGCTGGACAAAGGGTACCACCAAACATTAGTAGATTCACTGTGTCCACTATAATCCTATGATTTCGAGAAGAGAACCGGTAATTGCCTTTATGTGACATCATTGTACAGTATGTAAATGTTGACAGCAATTATTGTATGACATACTATAGAGCTGGTATGTCCCACCAATCTGTAAAACCCCACTAGACCTCTAGATTTAGTAAAAAAGCATCAATGCAAGTGAATGAAAGAAAAGCATTATTTTCTCACATTTACTTGCATTGACGATTTTTCCATCTAGAGGTCCAATGGAGTTGGCAAAAGGGGTGGGACTTACCAGCTCTTTGGACTGCACCACAGTATAAGTGAAAACATGTTTCAGTACATCACTGTACCAATGCACTGTAGTATTATAATGGGGTGTCGTTCTAACCGTTCATAGGCCTAGTATCTCATGTATGTTTTTCTAACTCCATGTTCTCTGTTTGTAGAGCTCAAAGACTGCCGAATGGGGGTGGGAGAACAGGTATGTTCTCCCCACACCAAGAGACCCTAATTGTTGATATGGTCCATGAGAAAAATGCCATTACACAGAGAAATTTAGCAGATCATCACTGAGGACCATGTAAATTTTGAGGGTATCAATGGTGCCATCCTCTCTACTGTCAATTGTGTCCTCAAGCACAACTGACTGTGCATTAAACAACTATATAGTGTCCTTTGATCACAATTCAGAAAGAGTCAAAGAGCAAAGATTACAGTATGTACATGTGGGCATATATCCAGACACATTTAAGGTTGATTTCTCTAAGTATTGATTTACTGTAGTGGCCTAAATCGCATTCTGTATCACTTGCAAAACTATATCTATTTCAACAGAGGGATTTTCAAAAGGATGCAATGGAAAGACCCCATGAATACATCTACATGGATGAAGCTGGGTTTAATCTCACCAAAAGGAGGAGAGGTCATAATGTGATTTGGCATCGGGCCATTGTTGGTGTTCCTGGGCAGCATGGTGGCAATGTCACATTATGTGCTGCCATCAGCAATCATGGGGTTGTCCACCATCATGCCAACCTGGGGCCCTACAACACTCAAGTCTTATCATGTCCATCTTCTCTAGACCAGGTGTGATTATGCCCATGATCTCTAGACTAATTTCATTACAACTAAAATGAATTTAGAGCAAACCACTGGCTTAAACCTGGACTGTATACACTAAAGCGCAAATGGCCTGTATGACGTGCTTCAATGTAATCACAGCTTCTCTGGGGGCACACTGACAGAAGCAAGGCTCCTGTACACTGGTGCAACCAGTGCCTCAGACCACCACCAGCAGGTAAGTTTGGTTAAGTGTCTTGCCTAAAAATACAATGATAGTGAGTGACTGAGTGGTGCTCAACCCTGCAACCTTCCAATCATGGGGTAGGGGAAGGGTTAATCTTAACCCTCTGCTACCATCCCCCACATAAATAACCTGTATTCTATATAGCTTGGGTTATACAACCCACCAATGTGCTTTGCAACACATCCGTATGTGTGTGTGTGTGTGGGGGGGGGTTCTTCTGCTTATCCGTTTTCGGATCGCGGGGGCAGCAGCCTAAGTTGAGAGGCCTGGACTTCCCTCTTCCGAGTTATTTAGGCCAGCTCTTCCAGGGGAATCCCAAGGTGTTCCCTGGCCAGGTGAGAGACATAGTCCCTCCAACGTGTCCTGGTCTCCCTTTAGGCCTCTTCCCAGTTGGTCGTGCCCGGAAAACCTCACCATGGAGGCGTCCAGGAGGCATCCTAATCAGATGCCCGAGCCACCTCAACAGGCCTCTCTCGATGTGGAGTAGCAGGTCTACTCTGAGCCCCTCCCGGATGACCGAGCTTCTCATCCTTTCTCTAAGGGAGAGCCCAGCCACCCTGCAGAGAAAACTCATTTCAGTCGCTTGTATCCATGATCTCCGTCTTTTGGTCACTACCCAAATATCATGACCATAGGTGAGGCTAGGAACATAAGTTGACCGGTAAATCGAGAGCTTCGCTTTCTGGCTCAGCTCTCTCTTCACAGATAGGTACAACACCCATAACCCTGCAGATGCAGCACCAATCCGCCAATCAATCTCATGCTCCAGTTTACCCATACTTGATAACAAGACCCAGAGGTACTTAAAACTCCTCAACTTGGAGCAGGACCTCATCACCAGCTCTAAACACAGATAACGAAATGTCAATAACATTCTCTCCTCAAGGTCCAATCTTTCAGGTCTTCATGCCTCCGTACGAACTGACCTGAATTGGAATGTTTATTATGTGAAGTGCCTTGAGATGACTCTTGTCGCGATTTGGCGCTATAGAAATAAAACTGAATTGAATCGAATATAAGGAACATTCCAGCTCGGATCAGTTGCTAAATCAATAATGATTTCCTAAATCAATACGAACTTCTTCTACAACTTATAAGATAGATAATCATTAAATAAACATTTGTTTATTGCTACTTATAATAAATATAATATAATGAAAAGTTTCGTTAATCTGTGCTCAATGATTGAAGTTTGAAGTGAATGTTAGGTTGTTTATATGGCAAGGTCATCACCATTTGCACTCACACAAGCTCAAGTAAGGTTAAATTGAACTCGTGACACATAAATAGTCTTTTACCTTAGTCAGAGCCTCTGTATCAAAGAAGGCGTGTTTCTGGGTTGTCTTTGTAATATTCCTCAACTTGTCAGCCTTTGGCTGGCTACACAAATCATAACATGAGAACATCAAAACTGGATCACTCTCAGGTGATCTCTCAGTTGTAGAGAAAGCTACAGACCGGCCACCTGAACTTAAACCCTCTTTAACCATCAAAGCTTTTTTTTTTTGCCCCTGCGAAGCTGATAAGCAACAGTTCCTGCAGAAAGAGCTGATATTGTTTAGACTTCTTAAGAGTCCCAGACGAGTGGTTCCATCTGTCTATTGTGACCTGGAGACAACTCTAAGACCGGTTTAGTGGGGCCGCAGTTTTTTCTACGGACCTCGGTGCCTGGAAGTCCGAGGACTTCGCCATTCCAGATCTATCACGAGGGTTTTAGAGTGGGTACGTAAACATGACAGATTGTGTCTGATGTGTTTTGATAATAACCAACTTCATAGCTTAACGCAAACCAAATTCTTTTACATCCAGAACTCAGCTCTCCTAGATAAGGAAGTTCTGACTAACACCGCATAGGTTCATACATAACCTTTAGTTCCATCCATCACAGTAAATGCTTAGTTAACTTGTCAAGTTTTAATTGTTTGTAAAATGAATTCTTACTTTTATAAACCGGTGGCACAGGAGTTAAGTGCTTGTCCCGTAATCGGAAGGCTGCAGGTTCAAGGCCCGCTCAGTCTTTTGCTGTCAATGTGTCCTTGGGCAAGACACTTAACCCACTTTGCCTGCTGGTGGTGGTCGGAGGGACCGGTGGCGCCTGTGTACGGCAGACTCACCTGTCAGTGCACCCCAGGGCAGCTGTAGCTACAATGTAGCTCATCACTACCAGCGTGTGAATGTGTGTGTGAATGGGTGAATGACTGATTGTGTTGTAAAGTGCCCTAACCCTAACCCAACGCACCCCACCTCCAGGCATGGTTCCAGAGGAGGGCCCCGGTGACCCGTGTCTGGGCGAGGGAACACCTTTTCCATTTATGTTTTTCTTCACAAGGAGTCTTTGGGCTGCACTTTGTCTCATCCCTCACCTAGGACCTGTATGCCATGGGTGACCCTACCAGAGGCATAAAGTCTCAGACAACATAGCTCCTAGAATCTTTGGGACACTCAAACCCCTCCACCACGGTAAGGTGGCAGACCAGGGAGGGGTTGGTAGACTGGTGCTTTATAAAAAACCTGAATTAAATTTAAAATAGAAGTGGGTCAGACATGGGACAGCTGAGACACAAGTAAGACATGAAGAAAAGCTGGCTGGAAGTTAAGACTCACCTGTCAATTAGCACCTGTAGAGTCATTTGTTTAAATCTGAGGTTGAAGGTCAAGAATCTGTCTCCATAGAAATAGCCTGATCGTCATCGTCAACGTTACTC
>SSNQ01034666.1:1183565-1198351 GCA_006942095.1 Nothobranchius kuhntae
GGGTTTAGCTGCAGGCAAAGGCGTGTGTGACTGTGGTTTGGGTAAATCACAACCTCCTCCTCCTCTTCTTCGGTGTCAGTCTCACTACCAGCGTCAGGTTGCATCATTCCACTCAAATGATTGAGTGGAATGACAGAAATGGCTAATCTGGCCCATCACTGTTTTAAGAACAGTCTCAAACTTCATATTACTTTGATCAGCCATTTCTTTCAGTTTAGCCAGAAAATCCGGGGATGGGCTGCTAGACCTGCTGTGGCGCTGTACTCATTTACAAAAGAGCTAATAGAAAACACACGTTCGCGATCCATCTTGGACGTTCATGTGTATGGTAAAAGTGGTGCAATAACGTAAAACACACTAATCTCCTCAAACTCAATGATTAGGTTTTTTACAAAACAGTCACGTTGAGAATGTCTTTAAGTGTACCATACTCCCGTAGATGTTCCAGGATTTCATCATCTTCACAGGTGTTAGTCACACTTGAGACCAGAACAGAATAAACTGGATTAATTCCAGATTCCAAACCCTCCTTCCGTTAAGTCTCAGTCCACTGTTGATGGACTCCACAGGATGCATCTCATGTAGAGTCAGTTTTGATAGGTTCAGGTTCTCTTTGGGTGGCTCACCATCAAAGGGGGAGTTGAGATGAGTCCAGCTGAAGAAAGGGACTCCTGAGAGGGCTGAGAGAGCTGAGGGAGATGAGGGCTGGCTCTGCTCAGAGTGGAGAATGCTGGCAGGAGAAATCCACAGCTCCTTAATCCCCCCACTGTCTTTATGGATGACCCCACAAGGAAAGTTGACCATTGAGCAGGCTTGATGGTTTATCCCTTGAGGTCCATGTGGCAGGGGTGAGGAGTGAGCACCACCCCTGCCACATGGACCTCAAGGGATAAACCATCAATCCTACTCAATGGCCCATAAAGACAGTAGGAGGGTTCAAGCAGCTCCTACTCATTGCATACAGGAGCAACCAATCAAGGGCATGTCAGCTCATTGTTGAACACAGTCTGGGAGCTTCAGGTCACATGTGTCACATGTCTACAGATTAAAAGTTCATTTCTGATCAATTTTGATGTGAATACTTGACCTTTGGGTATGCTACAAAACTGCCAATAATTTTCAACAGCTGGGCATATTTTAATTCATTTACAACATTTCAGTGGATATTTCCAGAGACTAATGATAAAAACTACACATTATCACTCTAAATATCTACTGTAAGAGCTTGGTTGTCATTTTTGCAAAATCACCATTTTGTTTTTTAGTTTTTAAAATCAAGAAGAAAAAAATACATCAAAAAAGTTAGGATTTGTTTTTTAACGAGATGTTGACATTAGGTGAAAATAAGTATAAGTGGATCACATAATATTACTGGTACTTTTAGTGTCATTCTATTGTGGAGATGCAGACAAAGTTAAAAAACAGGCTTCAATTTCAGGTTTCCAATATTAAAGGGTAATTCCAACCATTTTTTCCACTTGAGCATCTTTAATCTGCTCATATTTTAAAACTACAACACCTGAACCAGTGGTTCCCAATCTGGAGTCCGTTGTCCACCAAGGGGATCTCTGCACATACAAGCGCCTCACGATTTTTATCTTTAGAGGCGCTATACAAAAGATAATTTCTTCTTCGTCTACTGCATGGTTCTGACATAGTGAGGTTACCACACAGCCAAGGGATCCTCAAGGGCAGAAGATTGGGAACCACTGACCTAGACTCTCTAACCCTGGACCAGATTCTGCTAGAGTTTGTTTTCTTTCAAAAATGAGAATGAATTTCTGTTGAAATTTATCTTGCTTGACCAGGTTGATCTCTGGGTGCTGCATAACCCTGTAACGTGAGGAAATATGGGTTTTCTGTGCCAAAGGTCGTATTTGCCCGGCTGGGTCAAAGCTGGGTCACGCAGCAACTTTCACCCACAGATTAAGTCCTGAGCCGACAGCAGGTCTGAAGGAAAGCCACAACATCCAACACCTGCAGCTCCAGAAGAAGGAATTCTCACACAATCTAGTCATAATAAAGAGTCTTACACTTTCTTTGTTTATTAATGCTAAATAATCATTTTATCACTTTGCTCATTATAAATGTATTTTAATCAAATGAATGATTATTATGCTTTGGGTAATCATAATGAACTAAAATGAATCGATACTTAATTAAATAATGTTTTTGGAAGATGTTTAGCATGACCTTCACACTCGCTCACACAGGTCTGTATCCACAGTAACTCAAAACACATTTGCTCTGATGAACAACAAGTTTGCTTTGGGAAGAGAAGTGGTTTTTGGTAAGTTAGTCAGAATGAGATTGACAACGAAAGAGAGAGGACGTGCGGTACCAACGCCACGGGGAAAAGAGCCCTGACGGCTCTTTTCTCCCCCCACGCTATTTCTGTCAAGCCAGACAGGATAGCTGAAATGCAACCAGCTAACGCAGACTCGTCCCAGAGTCTTTGATTTCTGAGTTAATTTAAACTTGAGAAAGCGCATCTGCTAAATGCTTCAGCAACGTGTACCGAGGTCAACTCTGGACTGGACCGTCAGCACACCTTCGTCTTCTCTGCCAGCCGAGGTGTCACCTGGATATAACATCCTCCGAGGTCCGGATCTGAAAGAGAGTCCTGAGTACGGTGAGGCAGAACACAATAGATAGCGTTCTGATGCTGTTTTTCTTAATAAAAACTAAAGTTTAATTCAAAACATCCCATTTCACTCAGATTCGCCTTTTCTCTCCCTGAAGCAATCTCAGGGAGATCCACCTGCATGCACGCATTCATAATTCCATCATCCTCAATCTTAGCACATCCAACACAAGGTCTATTTGTGCAAGCTTAAAATATCAACTGTTAAAGATTGTCCAACAAGGTTGCCAATGTTGATTATTTTTCCTATGATTGTCATTTCAAATTGTTAGTTTAAATTGAAGAATTAAAGCTCTTAAATATTAAACTTTGTCTTTTCATTGAACTGAAACACAGACACACGGATATGATTGTCAGTTTATCGATGAAAACAACCTTTGAGTCTTCTTATCTCTATAACATTTGGTTATTAATTTGTAAAAATTAATATTCCAGATAATTCTGTAGAATGGTTCCTCTTTAATAAAAGAGCCATAAACCATTACACTACACCCCTAACCCTAACCCCAAAGCAAAAGCAAAGAAGAAAATAGCAAGACGACAGGTAAACACACAAAGGCAGTATGCTGTGACCTGAAACAACTAAAAGCAGCTAATTAAAAGAAAACTTGGGTTTCAGAACTATGCAGCATACTGTAAGGGACACAGACATTATGTAAATCTGGTATTGCACAAGGATTGAACAAATGCTGAGTATTGCATTGATGTTAGGGTACCAGAATAATGTCATGGTTTTAAGGATAAATTTGACCCACGTGCCACAGAAACCCACAGGAGAGCAGAAGATGGTTTAAATATGAAGGTTTGATTCTTTGGAACTGGTAGAGGGGGGTTCCAAGATGGAGGTCACCTTCCCCAGCATCCTCCTTTCACACGTCTCCTCAACTGAATCTAGTTGGCAGCCCAGAGCTGATCTAGCTTTGGAAACTAGCATGTTCCCTCTCTTCCTGTCTCGGTCATTGCTGCCTGCACCCCAACAGACCCTTAGAGTGGGTAACAGAGACACCCGACTACGGCCGAGTCATCAGACCTTTTGGAGAAGACAGCTGCTGGTGTTTTAGTTGAAGTCCGAGGTGTAGAAGGTAAATTGAAAGGGTGAGAGCACCATACCCTGTGGAGCTCCAGTACTGCACACAACCACCTTAGACATACTGTTACAACCCTCAGTCTAGGAGTCGAGGGGTCGTAACATAAGGAAGACGAGTCATAAGGGTTGATAGCTTAAACAGCTTTTATTTTGAAAGATTTCCGGTGGGGCCTCCTGTGGAAAACAAAAATGCACTGGACTTCTAAATAAATCAAAGACACCTTCTATCAAGAGATAACCAAAATTAAACCAATTATACTATAGAAAGTAAATTTCACCAACAGGAAGTTAAAGTTAATAAAACGCTAGTTTCAAACATAGGGAGTGCAGAAGCACTCCACGAAGCCAAATGTAGCAAACAGACAGAGAGGTTCTTAGCTAAAACCCCTTAAGGGAGAAGCACTACATCTTATCCTCTTCAGAAAGGAATCTATGACCCACATCACTGGGACTTTTCTCCAGGACAGCGTAATTATTATTATTATTCATCAACCATTATTGTTCATTTCATGATGAACTCATATGAGCTGAAAATGGTCACTTTATTCAGAGGCATGAGGAATCCTGTGGGCTATAGGCTTCAACTGGAGTCTCAGTGCCACCATCAACCCCCCTTTGGCAGGTGGTGTTCCCACCGCAGGGTGCGAAGTCTCAGGTGGAGTGTCACTGCAACGGTCACCCTCCCTGGGGCAGGTAGTTTTCCCCACCCCAGGGTGAAGTGACCCTGCTGCGGAGACAACACAGACTCTATGGGTGTCACTGACCTTGGAGGGACTGGATCGACTGGTCACTCTGGCAGCACCGTTGTAGTTAACAACACCCAGAGAGGGAATGACATGAACACAAAAGAGAACACGGAGCTCAAGAACTGAGTCAAGCTCGACAGAAGAAGGCAGATGAGCTGTTGGATCAGAAAGGTACAGGATCATGCTGCTGATAGCAGGGTCCTGGGACTGAAGACTGACAAGGTCGTTTTCAGAAAAGACCGGTCGAACAAACACAAAACCATCGGATGGTCGAGAGGTGGACGCATTAGCGGCATGAGCTCGAGTCACGACACACATGCGGGGTGGGTCTGACCGAGAGAACACATCGTCAGGAAGCCACAAGGGGTTGAAGGACCATGGGATACCAACAGCTGCACCTTGTTTGGCCAGAGAGTCTGCAAGATCGTTCAGATCCTTATCAGTTCCGGGTCCACGGGAATGTCCTTTGACTTTATGCCAATAGATCTGCATGTCATGTGATGTCGCTAGGGCAGTGGTCTGCAAATGGCGGCCCGCGGGCCACGTCCGACCCGCGAGCCCTCTCTTTGTGGCCCCCAAACCCCGCGTGCACCCCCCACCTTCACCTCGACGGCCGACCGGGAGGTGATCATCATAGAAGAGCAGCCATAATCAATTATAGTGGAATGTAGTTTTGTTATTTTAACGGCAGCACCAGCGCAGCGTCCACATCTGTCAGAGCGGTGTTCTCCACATTTACCGGGTAGGAAACTTTGGTCCGCCTTCATATGTTACTGCAGGGCTGAGCACTGGAGTTATAGCCTGAGACCAAACCCGGACCGAATCAGCCCGACCGGTTCTGTTGGATTTGGGCCGTGAAATATGTTAATTGAGCAGGTTGTCACGCCGCTCGCTCTGATCCGATACAACTGCCCAATATGACAATTTTATGATTACTGAATTGACTAACTTGAGACAGTTCTTGTGTCCAGAACCAAATTAAGAATCAGAGACACCAAAACAAGGTCAGGAAATAATGACATTTATTGATTATGGGGTGATCAATCATCAGAACACACGAGTCAACTGAAAAATCTTTGGCAAACAAAAAGCAGACGAGTCAGTAAGGCCAGGCCCACTGATCTGTTTCATAACCACCACTGTTACTAATACTGTCTAAACAAAGTTCATCAGAAAAATTCACAAATATCCAACCATAAGGGTATTTACCATGTGGAACTGTAATTACTGTCAGCTGCTCCAGGGTGGGACAAGATCAGGATCTCCAACCTAAGAGATCATTAGGGCTGTGCTGCAAGAACACGGGCGTTAGAACAAACTGTTGCAATACTGGTGGAACTTTATGAAAGACTTCTAAAATCATTAGGGTTTGTGGAACATAAAGGCACAGCAGGGAAGATCAGAAGAACAAAACGACTGTCTGTGCATCAGTGTAGATGAAGGTGGCACTACTAACATGGTGCAAGAGGAGCATTAAAGGAGGACTTTTAAAGGCGTGGAACACTGACAAACCATTTTTAGTGATTTAGTTATTTCTGACTCCTGCATCCAGGAAACAGCAGAGAATGTCTTGGCTAGTAGAAGCTAACTGTTAACATTAGCAACTCCATCGCATAGCAGAACTCCTCCAATATTATGTCATTGGTGGGGATAAAACATCACGTTGTGGAGGAAACAGAGTCAGTGGTAGGGTCGTGTTGCTGTTGTCCAATAAGAGGAGAGATGTCCAGTAGGACAACAAATCCTGCAGTTTTCCACGGCCTCCACCTATCTTCTACTTCCTGAAACAGAAGAGCCAGAGCTTCTTTTCCAAAAGACATCGGCCCACAGACATCCATTCATACTGGACCACAGCTGATTCAAACCCTAACCCATGACAGATTTAACATTTTATGTTTTTCTTGGCTCTTATGGTGAGCCACTTGTGATCAAATATATCATAAAAAGAGGAAATAAAGTTAGTAAAACAATGATTACAGCAACATGTCTGTGACCAGGTTTCAGATCAGTAGAAGAAGGACATTCTTCAACCTCATGCAAACTTGACCCTGAGACTCTGCCATGACAGAACATCACTGTTTACAGAACACTAGTTCTTTAAATCATTTTGTTTCATACTTTATAAAAATGTTACACATCTGCGTCACCTTCAGGTGTCTGAGCAGAGAAAAACCAATGAAAGAACACTTTTAATCAACAAAACAAACCTAGAGCTCAGGTTTAAAGGAACCAATCTGCTGTCCAACTGTTCTAACTCGATCTCTTTGGACTTGCAGCCAGGAGGATGTTGGGGAATGTATTATGAACTTAAGATGGAATATTGTAGGAATGTTGGAAAACCTTTAAAAGAAAGTTGGCAAACTTTGGAGCACTGGTGAACTTTTAGCAAATTTATTATAATGTTAAGAAAAGCAAACAGAAAATGTGTCTTTTAGCTTCTAATCCAATCATGAAAGTGCTGAATGGCTCCTTTAAAAAGGTCTTAGCTCTGATTGGTCAGATCTGATTTGTTGGTTCATTAAGTGTTTATGATTCATGGTCCTTCTTTTCCTCCTCTGCTCCTCTGTCCTCTTGAGGGAGGGTGGAGGACAGAGCATACTCCTCATTGACTCCTTCAGAGACTAAAGACACCTCAGCCTCCACCACCACTGAACCCTCAATCACCCCCTCCTTCTCCTCCTTTTCCTCCTCCTCCTTTATCTCCTTCTCTGCACCCTCATCATTGACCTGCTCCGCTGGTGCCAGATTGGCATGGACCTCAGTAAAGGTGACCTCCTGCACAATGCTGCCTTGAGTGGTTGGGACCTGAATGTTGGTCTCAGTGCTGGACAGCTCATTTGTCTGTCCAGAGGCTTCTGGAGGTTGAGAGTCTGAGCTGCTGCGTGGCTGGGAACACAGAGGACAACAGAAGCAGAGCATTAGAAGAACCAAAAGAGAAAGATCTACAGTTGAAACTTATACCAGATCAAATCCAGATTGGTTTATGAGTGGAATGCTCCTCCAGGTGAAGTAATTCTCGGTCTCTTGTGGTGGAGTTCTAGTAACCCGTTGCATACGTGAAGGAGAGAAGGAACTAAGGATTGGGCCTTTGATTGGATAGAAGAACTCTAGATTTACTGCTCTGTCTTTATCCTCACCTATGGTCAGGATCTGGATCAGGAACAAAATAATTACATCCTCAGAAGAGCTGCCTCTATCATCAAAGACTCCACTCATTTCCAGCGTGGACTGTTCTCACTCTCCCTCTGGCTGGAGGTATGCAAGACCTAACTGAACAGTGTCCATCACCACCCCTCCCTCAAGGACACTGTACCCTCAGGCTCTTTATATTATTAAGCTGAGACCCCCCATTAATGTTTTATTTATTTTTATTTAACCTTTATTTATCCAGGTGAGTGGATTGAGCACTCATTCTCATTTACGACAACGATCTGGCCAAGAGACAGCAGCACATAGTCAGCTTTACATCAAAGAACAACAAATAAAATAAAAACATACAAGATAAAATCAGATAAACAGTCAGACATAAAGACAAAGGACTGTTCTCATATATAATATGTACAAGCAGTCAGAACAGACTAAAACTGTCTTTAGTACTCAGAAGCACTGATCAGAAACTATTGATCACCATGAATTATTGAAGGTAGATAATGGAATGTAGGTAGTGAGCTTCAGTGGTTTCTGCAGCTCATTCCAGTCGTTGGAAGCAGCAAACTGGAATGAGGAGCGGCCAAAGCAGGTGCGAGCTTGAGGAATAACCGTAGAGATGAAGTTACTGGAATGTAAATGGTGCTGGTTGTTGGAAGTGATGATGAGAGAAGATATGACGGGTTAGGGTTAGGGTAATCCTAACCCTAACCCGATGTAACACCCCGCAGGAATGGTGTGATGGCCAGTTAACGAGTGAGTACAGATCACAATGATGAGTAGTGAAAGGGGCACCAGTGGCCAAACGGGGTGCTGAGTGATAAATGACATCGAGTTTATGAAGAAGTTTTTAGGACGCAGTCCTATAAATGATGGAAGGATTGACCAAGGTTTTCTTTGCAGAATGAGTAAAGGATGACCTGTTGCTATAGAAACCCAATTCTTGACTTTAGAAAGTAATTAACTGAATGTACGATGAAAGTGTGCATTCAAGCCAGATATCCAGATACTTATAAGAACTGACAATTTGTAGGTTGGTACCATCCAGGGAACCAATACTAGGGTAGAAAGTTGATGTTATGGTTGAAGATCGTGAATTTTGTTTTAGATGGGTAATAAGTGCAGCAATAACACACCCTGCTATTTTCAGAAAAAAAAAGGGTCAAGAGTATCCAGTCCGGCTGATTTGTGAGGCTCTAACCTGAGTTACTCATCAAGAACCTCGTTTACCTGAAACAACTGAATGGAAAAAACAGGAACTGGTTGTGGGGAGGGAATCATTTCATATAGCTGAGTTGAGGTCAGAGACCTCAGAGATGGGTGAAGCTGTAGCAAAGGCATGACCAGACTTGATAAAGTGATTATTGAAAGAATTTACCATTTTAGTTTTATCTGAGACATCAACACCATCAGATTTGAATGCATTTGGCAGGTGTGAGGACTTGTTGGTATTTTCCATAGTCTTGACACTGCCAGAATGTTTTGGAGTCAGAACTACTCATCAGAAACTGCTTGTTATAATATTCAGATTTAGCTTTTCTGATTGACCGGCAACATTTGTTCCTTATAGATCTGAAGGACTGTCAGTCGCAGATATTCTTGGACGTCTTTGCTCTTTGCCAACATTGATGTTTTAGACGAATCAGTTCTGAAGGTTCAGTGATGATCCAGGGACTGAAACGATTTAATGGCTATCTAAAATCAAGATAAAGGAGTTTTCGAAAAGTGACCAAGTATCCTCAACAGTAGGAACGAGACTAATTATATATTATTGTTCTTTTGCAGCAGCAATTTCCTAATGTGATTTATTGCACATATGGATAAAAAACCATTCTGATTCTGATCTGATTTCACCAAGTCATATAATCAGCTCAGTGGCCTAGTGATAGAGTGTCTGCTCTGGAACTGGGAGATTGGAGTTCAAATACCTGTCGGTTCATACCAAAAACTTTATAAAATGGGACCCAATGCCTCCCTGCTTGACACTCAGCTTTAAGGGGTTGGATTGAGGGGTTAAACCAAATGTTCCTGAGCGCGGCCGTGTCTGCAGCTCACTGCTCCCCATGGGGATGGGCCAAATGCGGAGGACAATTTTCACCACACTACACCAATGTGTGTGTGTGTGACAACTATGGGACTTTAAAAAGGCCTGCTCATTGAAGTTTTTTAACATTCGTTTACTGAAAATTAGGGGAGGTTGTATAGTGTTTGTAACATTGCAGACACAAGCACTAATACAATGGTCACTAAGGCTTTGGAAAGAAACTGCAGATGAGTATTTTGTTGGTCTGTTGGTAAGAACTATATCAATTAATGTTCCATTATCGAAGGACTTGTTGCTAAATCTAGTCAGAGATTGTACAATCTGAAAGAGGTTGAAAGCATTCAGCTGAAGTTGCAGAGAAGTAGACAGCTTGAGAATGTCCCAGTTCAAATCACCTAACAAGAATTCAGAGGGGGTTTCAGATGAAGAAAATATAATTTCTATAGCGCCTCTCAAGATAAAAATCACGAGGCGCTTCACAAAAACAAAAAATGTAAAAGTATAAAAATAATTTAGAAAATGGTTGAAAACATATTTAAAATGAGCAAAAAAATAGACAACTGTGGTTTAAACATGTTAAGAAAGAGAGAGAGTGAATAGGAAAGAGGGAAATCAGGGGATCCTGAGGAAGGTGGAATAGGTAGTCTTTAGCCTGGTGCTGCACAACCAGTAGGCTTTGATCACTGGACCTCAGGGACCTGCTGGGGGTGTAGGGACTGAGAAGATCACCAATGTAAGATGGTGCTTGTCCATGTAAGTCCCTATAGACCAGAACCAGGATCTTGAAATGAACCCTGAAGGTGACTGGCAGCCAGTGAAGCTGGAGGAGAAGCGGGGTGATGTGGGTGTGTTTGGAGGACTTGGTCAGATGCCGAGCACAGGCATTCTGAACCACCTGTAGACGGTTCAGGGAGGTTCTGCTCAGACACGTGAAAAGAGAGTTACAGTAGTCTAAGCGTGAGGAGATGAAGGTGTGGAGAACAGTCTCAAGTTCAGAGCGGGACAGAATGGGACTCAGCTTTGCAACGTTCCTGAGATGGAAGAAGGAAGAACGAACAAGAGAACTGACATGAGAATCCAGGGTGAGAGCTGGGTCAAAGGTCACACCAAGATTCCTGATGGAAGGTTTGGTGTGAGAAGCAAGCTGACCAAGAGAGTCTCTGACTTTGGGAACCAGCTTGTCTGGGGCACAGATGAGGATCTCAGTCTTATCTTCATTCAGCTGAAGAAAGCTCCCAGCCATCCAGGTTTTGATAGAGTCTAAGCAGGTGTGTAACAGCTGCAGCTTAGACATCTCATGGGGCTTAAAGGAGATGTACAGTTGGATGTCATCTGCATAAAGATGGTAGGAGATTCCTTTGAAGGAGCCCAGGATGTGCTGAAGAGGAAGCAGATAGAGGAGGAAGAGCAGAGGCCCCAGCACAGAACCTTGTGGGACACCATGGGTAAGAGAGGTGGTGGAGGACCTAAACTTGGAGACGGCCACAGAGAAGGAATGTTCAGAGAGATAAGAGGAGAACCACTCCAGAGCAGATCCTGATAGGCCTACCCAGTCTCTCAGCCTCTCCAGTAGCAGGTGATGGTCAACAGTGTCAAAGGCTGCAGTCAGGTCCAGCAGGACCAGAACAGAACAGTCCCCTGCATCACTGTGGGTCAGAAGGTCATTAGAGACCCTAAGAAGAGCTGTTTCAGTAGAATGAGCTCTACGAAAACCTGACTGGAAGCTATCATAGATGTTATGTTCATCAAGAGCAGCTGTGAGTTGTTTAGCAACAACCTTTTCCAAGATCTTGGAGATGAAAGGAAGTTTAGAGATGGGTCTGAAGCTGCTATGGAGAGAGGGGTCGAGACTCGGTTTTTTAAGAAGCGGGTGGATTACAGCATTCTTAAAGTAAGCAGGGACCTGACCAGAAACCAGAGAAGCATTAATTATAGAGAGCACGCTGGGACCGATGGACTGAAAAGCGCTTTTAAACAAAGATGAGGGTAAGATGTCGAGGGGGCATGCAGAGGTCTTCATAGAGTTAACTAGTTTGGTTAACTCAGGCAAAGAAACAGGAGCAAAGCTATCTAGGATGATGGGCCTGGTTGGAGTCGGGAGAGGCGGCGATAAGTCTGAAGGAGAGATGCTAGATCTAATCTTATTGACTTTGTCCACAAAGAAAGACAGAAAGTTCTCACAATCTGCAACAGAGTGGATGGAGGCTGTAGGAGAGGCAGGAGAGACGATGCTGCTGATGGTGTTAAACAGCACCTTGGGGTTCCCTTTGCTCTGGGACACCAGGTTGGAGAAATAGGAAACCCTAGCGTCTCTGACTGCAGAGTTAAAGGATGTTAAGGGGCAATTAATTAACTGAGAGCTGACAGGGCACAGGCAGGGGCAGATGGGGGCATGTAGCAGTCTTGCTTGGTATGCTCAAATGATTTAGAAGTGGAATGTGTCTCACTCTTTGTGTCAATTATAGTGTCAGGAAAGTAATTTAGAGGTATGATCAAGTTTTCTTGTAAAGGCCTGACACACATTATTTTGACTAGGCCCAATAATTCAGAGGAAAGAAGAAAGGGAAATGGTGACACTGTTTCCAAGTATGCCTTTCCACAAGCCTTTCGGCTTCCCCCCGGTACTGATGCTTCCTGAACTTGGACATGAAATGACTTATTTTTGCTAAACCTCTTCTTTATTACGGAGCCTTGAGAAGCTTCAAGAGAACGTTGGGTTTAGTTCAGGATAGCCTGACAGGAACTAAGGCTTTGGTGTCATGAGACAAATTGTTTCTACCTTCTTGATGCCAAATTTCAGAGGTGAAACCTTCAGACTGGCTGTTTTCTGTTTGATCTTCTCTCGTTGTTCTTCAGAAACAATCTTTGTTCCAAACTTGGTCATCTTTTTCTCAATGTTCTGCTTGGAGAAGGCCTTCTTCAGACTTTCAACCTACAAAAACAGACACAGTTACCTCCGTAGATTTAACTGGATGTTGGCTCACTTGTCTGCAGGGTGTACCCTCATAAGGCTGGATCGCTTCAGTTTCTCAGCTGTGGTTTCTTCACAGTTCCCGAGATCATAAGACCATGCCTCATCTTCCTCAAGGTCAGGATCCAGGCCAACATCTTCATCAGATGATAGATCAATGGTGTGGAAACCCAATTCCTGTTTATCATCACTGACACCTGGTACAGAATCCTCTCCTTCCTCTAAAATCTCATCACGAGGGAATGGAGGAGGATTCTTCACAAAAACAGTGCTGGGAATCTCATTCTCCTCCTGAAAAGGACAAGAGATGCCACCACGGATTAGTAAACAAACCAGTGTATGCTGACATTACTTAAAGGGGATCTTAGTGCTTCCCAGAATATCTAAAAACAGGAAGGGAGGCAGATTTTTTAGCTATCAGGCTCCTCTCTTGTGGAACCAGCTCCCAGCTTTAGTCCGTGAGGCAGACACCTTGTCTACTTTTAAGACTAGGCTTAACACATTTTTATTTGATAGGGTCTATGGTTAAAAGCTGATGTTAGCCCAGATCTGGACGTGGGGGAGTAGAGGGAGGTGGAGTGTACAGTCGGTAAAGACGGCTCTCCCTTGCCCTGCCTCCAACATGCCTCCATCTAAAAGGACTGGTCAGAGCGGGTCAGTTCAGGTACAAACAGAACACAGGGTCAGGTGACTGGAACCAAGCAGCTGGAGTGGGCGGGTTTACGATTGTTGTTCATGAGTCCGACTGCAGAGGGGAAAAAAACTGTTCTTGTGGCGAGAGGTTCTGGTCCGAATGGATCTTTATGATATTTGTTGTTCTGTTTTTAAGATATTTATGATTTGATTTGCTTTGTTGATCTCCGTGAAGCACTTTGTGATTCTCTTTCTGTGATGAGTGCTACATAAAAAAAATTACTACTCACTAGAGTAGTAACTCAATGCACCACTCTCGGAGCACTAATACTACCCACATAATGTTGGTGCTACATTAGAGTACTGGCACTTTCCACATTGTATTGGAAGTACCCTGGAAGAACAGGTGCTATACTCAGTACTGGCCAATATTGTGGTTTTACGGTTCCATTTGCCTGCACGGGCCTTTGCTTTAGAGTTCTTCAATTAAATTAAATTCAAAATTCAATTCAAAAATACTTTATTAATCCCAGAGGAAAATTGATTGCTGTAGTAGCTCAGAGTAATAATAATCAAGTCATCAAAGAGTTATTGTATATTACAATGGCTTGGCTCACATCCTGCAGCAGCATATCCTAATAAGGACTTAAGAACAGCATTTGGCTAAACAGACTAAATTTCCCAGCATGAAACAAGTCCTGACCTGTCTTTACTGTCACTTACCTGAAATATTAGCACTTTAAAATTGTCTCTGCTTATCAAGTGTGCATGGTTTGCCTCAAGCTTCTTCACCTGGGCATCCTGACGCTCCATCCTGGCACGAACCTAAAGAAATATGACCAGAGGACCATAGAGTCAGGTGAGTCAAGTCTGATTCAGTCTTTGATAGAAACAGTAGGTGTGATGGTTACAGCTGAGACTGAAAGTGTGTAACAGGTGATGTGTGGTGCGTTCACTTACTTCCTTCATGGTAGCAGACAGCTTACGGCTTTGTCCCAGCAGCTTGCTGACGGTGTTGGAGGTGTGGCTGTGACTTTTAGACAGTTTGGTCATGTCAGCCTGGATCCCTCTGACCACACCCTCCATTTCCACCTGGTGCAGCTTAAACCAAAAAAGTTCCCAATTAATCCCCTATACATACATACATACATACACACACACACACACACACACACACACACACACACACACACACACACACACACACACACACACACACACACACACACACACACACACACACACACACACACACACACACACACACACACACACACACACACACACACACACACACACACACACACACACACACACACACACACAGGGTTTCCCTGAGCATTTTATAAGCCTGGCAGCCCGCCAGGCTTTGCTTGGCCACCCACCAGGCTAAGCAACATGTCCCGCCCCCCTTCCCAGCCCTACCGTGTCCGCTGACACGAACGGCGCAACAAAACTAGAGCCCTCCATCAGCTGATACTGGTGAGAAACAGCAGTGGAACGTGTGCACCCCC